>JADLZN010004784.1:91500-186804 GCA_018155175.1 Sinocyclocheilus anophthalmus
GCTGGCCTTAGAGGAGTGGAGGCATTGGCTGGAAGGGGCAGCCCATCCATTCACCGTGCTGACCGATCATAAAAACCTCCAGTATCTTCGTGCGGCGAAACGTCTAAATCCCCGCCAAGCACGATGGGCGTTATTCTTTACCAGGTTCCACTTTACCATCTCATATCGCCCTGGTCACAAAACATCAATGCAGACGCCTTGTCACGCATTCATAGTCCTGTGGAAGGCCCAGAAGAAACGGAAGGTATCATCCCACCAAGTATGATCGTCAGTCCGATTGAATGGAGTGCCCCTTCAGTGGCCTCAAACACGACTCCCAACAATCCGCTGGGCTGTCCTCCTGGATGCCAGTATGTACCACGAACCCAACGCACCCCACTGATTCACTCTGCTCACTCCTCCCGAGGCACTGGCCATCCAGGGGCCAACAACACCCTCTCGCTGCTACGAGAGCGCTTCTGGTGGCCCAATATGGCAAGGGACGTGAGAAGGTTTGTGCAAGGATGTCCAGACTGTGCCATGTCCAAAAGCCCGTGCCACTTACCATCAGGCAAACTCTTCCCTCTACCCGTGCCGAATCGCCCCTGGTCACACCTAGGAATAGACTTTGTCACAGACCTACCCCCCCCTCTGAAGGTAACACATGCATCCTAGTTTACCGTTTCTCAAAATCATGTCGCCTTCTACCCCTCAGAGGTCTCCCCAAGGCCCTAGAAACTGCGGAGCGGCTATTCAATAACGTCTTCCGCTATTATGGCATTCCCGAAGACATCGTCTCAGACCGGGGACCTCAGTTTATTTCAAAGGTATGGAATGCTTTTTTCAGACTCCTAGGTGTGACCGTAAGCCTCTCGTCCGGATACCACCCACAATCGAATGGTCAAACGGAGAGGAAGATTCAAGAGGTGAGGTGATTTCCTACGAACCTTCTGCCATGGCCACCAGGATTTCCTGGAACCAGTTCCTGGGCTGGGCTGAGTACGCCCAGAATTCCCTGCGACAGCCTTCTACTGGTCTCACTCCCTTCCAGTGCGTGCTCGGGTTCCAGCCTCCACTGTTCCCCTGGTCCGGGGAACCTTCTGATGTTCCGGCGGTTGACTACTGGTTCCGGGAAAGCGAGAGGGTCTGGGACACTGCTCACCACCATCTCCAATGGGCAGTGCGCAGGCAGAAGACGGCCGTGGACCTTCAAAAAGCCGAAACACCTACCTATCAGCCAGGTCAGAAGGTATGGCTGTCAACTAGGGACATCAGACTGCGCCTGCCCTGCGCCTGCCCTGTAAACAGCTCAGTCCCAGATTTGTTGGCCCTTTCAACATCCTGGAACAAGTCAACCCGGTCACCTACAAACTCCAACTCACCTCAAAGTACAGAATTCATCCCACATTTCACATATCACTGCTGAAACCTCACCATGAAACTGTCTCTCTCCCCACAGAGCCTGGCCAGACGGAGGAACCCCCTCTTCCCTTGATCCTGGATGAAGGGTCAGTCTACCAAGTGAAGGAAATTCTGCAGTCCCGGCGCCGTGGTGGTCAGCTGGAATACCTCGTAGACTGGGAAGGATATGGACCCGAGGAACGCTCATGGGTACCTAGGACCGATATATTGGACCCCGCCTTAATGTCTGAGTTCCATGCTGCCCATCCTGATCAGCCAGCACCTCGGGGCAGAGGTAGACCACCATGACATTGGGGTTTTCGGCCCTGAGGAGCGGGCTGTGGAGGGGGGGGGGTACTGTAACAGATCAGCCAGGCTCCACCACCACCCAATCACAAAGATCCCTCTCACCTGAGTTCTGAGCAACTGCACCTGTCACTAATCAAGCACCTAATCATCAGCCGGCATAAAAGCACATACCTCAGACACCCTCATTGTCCGGTCTCGTATACACGTAGAGGACTCAATGACTTTGCTACTACTTCCATGGGAATACTTCCTGGATTACTTACCTCCTAGTGTCTCCTCGTCTCCAAGTGTCTCCTGTTCCTCCTAGTTCCCGGATCGCTGAGGTGTGTGTTCCTCCTGCCTGCATTCCAGACTCCGGTAAAACCAAAGACCCGGATTACCCCGATCATATCCTTAACATCTAACAAACGCTCATCATCACATCCTCTGAACCCTACCCCATTACTCTCTGTGACCAAATAAACCTATTTGATTTATACTAACTTGTTGCGTCAGACCTCTTCCATTACACATACAAATAAATATATAATCAAACAAATAACAATAACAAATAACTAATAAAAGTGGATAAAATATAAGCATGATCTTTTATTTTTAAAGACTAAAGAGAAATATCAATACTTACTGAATCTTAAAATTACTAAATTATTATTATAATTTAGGCCTAATCAGCTAAATCTGTAAATTCTTTGAACAGACTAAGCTTTGTATTTAAGGTTTGTTGATTTTCATGTCTTCCCCATACAAACAATGAGTCAGAACAAAAGTATTGCTCATTTGCATAAAATCATATGTAACACGTTCCTACACGTGCTTACGTGTTGTTAACGCGTTCCAATGGCGACCGGTGGAAGTGCAAGTAACCGATCGTGTTCCCAACGTGTTGTTTACGTGTGAAGACACGTTGTAACACGTTTGTGTTTTTCTTACCTTAATGTAAGCTATTTTACTTCAGTTGTGTCCTTCAAAATAGTCAAAATTAGATTTTTGCAATAGCTGATTTAGAAAGTTATATGCAGTATATTATTAAAGTTAAAGCAGCAGTTCTTTTTTTTTTTTTTTGGAGGTTCTTATTACAAATCGGGAATGCTTGCGGTATTAATTTGGAAAAGCAGGAGATATTCCACATATTTTTTCAGGATTCTTTGATGAATAGAAAGTTCAAAATAACAGTATTATATTTGAAATATGATCTTTTTTAATATTACAAATGTCTTTACTGGCACTTTTGATTCTTTAATTAGGCTCAGTGAATAAAAGTGTGTGTGTCTGTGTTGTATATATAGATATATATTATATTAGATTAAGTATATATATATATATGGCTGTGTGTGCTTTAATGGGTATTTTGAATTGCAATATGGTTATGGTTTCCATAAAAAAATGAAGAAGCACAACTGTTTACTATATTGATTATCAGAAATGTTTCTTGAGCACCAAAACAGCTAATTAGAATGATTTAGGAATACTGGAGTAATGACACTGAAAATTCCGCTTTGACACAGGAATAAATACATTTTAAAGTAAAGTGCAAACAGCCAGTAGTGGTAGCAAGTGCGTGTTAATGAGTGAATATTTGAGTCATTTGTTCAGCGATTCGTTCAGACGGCTGCTCATTCAAGAGTTATCCTATCGCTTTTGTGCCGCTAATATAAAAATCAAATATATGACATAAATATTCTGGCCATTTATATCAGATCATGCATTTAGATCGACTATAGCCTCTGTATCTCCTTCATGATACCCTAAGATTGGTAAGATAGCCTTACTTACAAATGTAGCAATTGTGGTTATATATATATATATATATAATAATATATATATATATACTATATATATATATATATAAACAACAACTTTGTTATCCCTACTATTTTGGTAAAATAATGAACATTTAGCAGATTCTGCAAGGTGTATGTAAACTTTTGACTTCAACTGTGTATATATATATATATATATATATATATATCTATATATATATATATATATTCTATATATATAGTGGTTTGTCTACTCTACAGTAGATCAGACATCAGTCTGGGTCTCAGGAGGATGTATTCATCTTTGATCAATAGACATCTCTGTAAATGCAAACAAAAGTGATGTTCTTTATTTCAATCAAGGTTTTACACACAAATCGGCTCCTATGAAAACTGAACATGTTTATATTTTATAACCCCATTAAACATCTATAAAAACTCACAAATTCTAGCAGTTCATGAGAACATATTGAAAGTTTTTACCTTAAATGTAAGAGCAACTGTCCACTGTAAAGACTCCTGGAATTTTAATGTTAAACTTCAAAGTAGCTATTAACTAAAATAGGTTAATTTATGTTAAACTATTTTAATATTGAACAAATTAATTAAAAAAAATAATATTTTCTTAGTGTTTTTAAACCTGTACCTGTAATGACAACTCCCAATATTTATAATTTTTGGCAGACAACTTTATTTAAATTACTGTATAGTATGTAGTTTAATATTCCTGACATAAATGTTCTCAATATGACAGTATGTCAATTTTTGAAAATTGTAACCTTTGTTAGAAAAGTAAA
Organism: Sinocyclocheilus anophthalmus; assembly: GCA_018155175.1. Taxonomy (NCBI): domain Eukaryota; kingdom Metazoa; phylum Chordata; class Actinopteri; order Cypriniformes; family Cyprinidae; genus Sinocyclocheilus; species Sinocyclocheilus anophthalmus. Next base: position 95,747 of record JADLZN010004784.1, read on the forward strand.
TAAATAATTTAATTGTTTGATTGTTATATGTAACACTGTGAACATTGTATAATACTATAAACAATAAAAACGTACAGTATGTCTGCTCTTTGAAAGTAAAACACATACTCAAGCACAGGGTTCAGAAAAAAAATATTTAGTGTTGTTTTAGGTGAACTATCTATATGTATTGCCTATAAAGTCAATTTATAGCCTTTACACTGCAGCATGTCTCTTTACATGTTTAAAAACCAGCTAATTTCAAGAAGGTCACCCGCAGTGTAAGACGCTCAAAGCTCAAGACGTTCGGTTTGACGTTCGATCGGTCGGTCGGTCGTTCGAACGTTTGATTTTGGCACGGAGTGCGTGCCATATTTGCTGGGTCATCTCCATCCCCAGCAGCGAGTCCAGTGACCGTGAGCAGCAAAGCCTGCGCTGACTGATTTACAAAATGTTGCCGCTTCAAACGACAGGTTTTACGGCAGGAAAATCTAACGCTCATTGCCTCTCAGCTTCACGGAGTGGATCGGGAAAATAATCGGGATATTTTCAGCGATTAACAACATAAATTCTGCTCTACACCTCACAAACCTTCTGTATTCCGCCAGAGAGGACTGCGACTGCAGCGCATCGTCATTTGTATTACTTTTGGTACTGCTTTTGACATTTTTGCAATAAATAAATTATTGTAATTGCATTTATCTGTCTGTCATGTTTTTCTTATACAGTACAGAAATAGTTACTGTATGTTAAGGTTTAGAGGTAGGAGTGGGATTATAGGCTGGGATTATTAGCGACTATAAAATATTTTTAATGCTATTGTTACTAAAATGGTTATTTTCCTGCATATTTCGGTCAATTGCGTTTTATATTCGCTATAAAATGGGTAGGTTTAGGTTTGGGGGTAGGTTAAGGGGTCTAATAAAATCTAAATCGCTTATTGATAAAAATGCATTGATATGAATATATAAATGATATAAAAGATAAGTTAATATTTTATTTTTTAGCTCAAAAATACGTAGCGATTTGTACGTTTTAAACGTTGAAATACGTCTGTTTTAGCATCAATAAAAACATTTTGTGCTTGTAAATGTTACGTATTAATACCTACGTATAAACAACGAGACCAGGCTGGACCTGACCAATCCCAATTCTTTATATATGCATATATTTTATATTCTCTCTGTATATATTGTATAATTAACTGTTAATTTTGTATCTGCATCTCTTTCAGCAAAATAATAAATATACAAAACATGAAAAATATTTTAAAGGTCTAGTCATTATCTTAATCACTTGGTGTCTATGGATAATCCGGCCCTGACTAAATAGCTAACTTCCCACTTTTACACAACAATGATTTTTTTTTGTTTTAAGCATTTCTATGTGTATTGTTTTGTGAATCAATTCCATATGATATAGCGTATGTAAAGGCTGCTGCTTTTTGCAACATGGTGCGGTTAAAGACTATATTTGACAGCAAATTCACTGGTTGGAGTGTGAGCACTAAAGCAGTTCATATGCAGAGTCATCACACACATAGTTAAAAAATAGAATATTGCAAAGACAAAGTAAAATAAACAGACTTCATCATTTTTACGGTTCAAAGAGAGGGAAGAAAATGCTTATGAAAACTAAAACGTGACAGGTTTTAAGTAGATCTCAGGGGGAAAATATGAAAATGAAGACCATTTTAGATAATTAAAACAAAACAACACCGCCACCAAAAAAAGATGTTACACACTGCAGTGGAAATTTTGCTTCCTAAACTTTGTGGCTAGCACACTTCTAGTATGAGTGAATGGTAGATAACCCAGTGTCACAAATGCAGTAGGACAGAATGAATGATTTCAGTATCTCCATTATCTCAGAGACACAGACAGACAGGGAAGAAATTTTAATAAGCACTTTCAATGTTGTCTCTGAGAAACCTGTCCAGTCAACAGATTTGGCCTCAGTACGCCACAAAAGCCAATGACTGAAGAGCGTGAAAGAGATAAAGGTGAGCGTAACATCAAAAACAGCTTTTCGAGGCGAGTTGCATCTCAAGGGAAAATATCAATCCACTGGCCTGTTAACTCTTTCTGTTCATCCAGCTCAAACCTGCACTGCAGTTCTGTGAGTGACTAGGTATCACAGTACTTGTTTATTCTCATGATTAGTACCACTTTTTTTTTTAAATAGAACATTAAATATAAGAAATAAATGAAATACAAATAAATTGAGGCATAGCAAACAGTATAGTACACTGATAATAATAAGAAATGTTTCTTAAGCACCAAATTAGCATGTTAGAATGATTTCTGAAGGATCATGTGACACTGACGACTGGAGTAATGATGCTGAAAATTCAGTTTTGCATCACAGAAATAAATTACATTTTAAAAATATATCAAAATAGAGAAATGTTATTTTATACTGTAATTAAATTAATTAATTTGTTTATTTATAATATTAAATGCAAATAAATGCAGCCATAGTGAAAATTAAAGACTTCTTTAAAAAAAACTTTTGAACGGTAGTGTAGACAGAAAATGATTAATCGAGATGCTTTTTGCCCACAAATTGTTGCATTTACAGCATCTTTCAGCAGGGTCTGTTTGATGTATCGTGCTAAATAGCATAATTGCACTGGTGTATATCAGTTTCCATCAGTTCCATCCCTGACATAGCCTTAAATGAAGAAAGAAACAGTTGCTGCATATTGAATATCTATTATGTCACAGTTTAAATTAGAAGCTGGAATGAGTGACGCTGCTCAATATGTCCAGCTGGCCTAAAGCCAAATCTAATGGGACAGCAGTAAAAACACAGCATTATGAAAACAATTAGGTCAGTCCAATTTAAAAACATGTCCATACATTTATAGTAGCAATTACTTTTTGAGAGTAAATATTTATTAACATTAATTCCAAAGTATATTCGGAAAAACATGAGTTTGGTTCATCTTCTTGGATTTCTCTGTCCTCACCAAGCCAAAAATAAACTAATGGCACTGTTATTATGACAGCCAATCAATGGCACCTGGGAAAATTGTTTTTCTTCTGCATCTCCTATATGTAGTTGGTACTGTTGCTTTGGAAACTGTGTTGTGGCTTTGTGTCGTAGCCCCGCGTGAACATATCTCCACAGGATGCAAAAAACACAGCGATTAGCGACACACTGTGCCTTGCTCCCCACACCTCCTTACCACATACAGACTCAAAATGCTCCAAGCATTTCACCACAGGAGTCAACCACCTCCTGAGCGCACAGCGTCTCCAACGTATCGTCAAGACATTTCCACAAAAATACATTTGGATAGGGCCACCTTCAGAACAGCTCGAGTGTAGAGACATTAGGTCTGTACTGTTTAGCCTCTGGTGCTTTGTATCCCACCAAGATAAAGCCTTGCAATACAAAGTGCTTGTAAAGGTGAATTGTTTTATTTTCTGGTTACACTTCACAATAAGGTTCCATTTGTTGACTGCATTAGTTAACATGAGCTAACAATGGAAAATACTTCTAAAGCATTTATTAGACTTACTTAACCCTTGTGCTGTGCTGAAAATCCTTTACCTAATTTGATGTTCCTGGACAAAGATGACTGGCCTTTTAAAATTAGCTTGTAAATCTGTCATTATGCATTAACCAAATCCTGGATTCAAACTTTTTGTCTTGTCTTATTTTCTTTCAATTAGCACAGGTTTGTATTTCTTTTTGGGACTGACTGATCAAGGCCTCATTGATCTGAGCTTATGTGCATCAGTTTTTGAAAGATTATGGATTATTTTGGCAATATTCACTCAAAAACTGAAGTGCATACATTCAGATAAATCTATGATCAATCAGTTCCAAAAAGAAATACAAACCTGTGCTAATTGAAAGAAAACAAAGTCGATAAAATAACTGAATCCAATATTTGGCAATAATATAGCATGATGAGAATTTGTTAAGCGATTCTTTTTGTAGGTTGTTTATTTATGGGAAAACAATCCCCAAAAAGCAGTATAGAGTTTAGTTCAATGTGTATTAATGTTAATTTCAACATTTACTAAAACATCATTAAAGTCAAAAGCTGTATCTGTTAATATTATTTAATGGATCTAGTTGTATATAGTTGTATTTTTATTAACTAACATTAACAAAGATGAATAAATAACATGTGTATTGTTCATTGCGTCTAGGTTTATTCTACGATAACAAACGGCTGCATGTACATCATCCTTTACTTTACTGACGGAACCTTATTGTAAAGTCTTACAGGTTATCTCTTAATAATGTTTGGTCTCCACAGACAGATTTGAATTAGTTATTCAAAAGGTTTATCATAAAAGATCATTATTACATGCATAAAAGAAACCTTTACTTACACCGTATGTCTGGTTTTCAAAATCCAATTTTTTTTTTCTGAAGCAGGTATTATTTGGCATAATTAATAACTGTGTTAGATCAGTGGTGCATTTGTGTGGCCTCTCTGATTTCTGGCCTCCATTTCCATTAGCTGCATTTTTCTGGAGGACTAAATGAATGCAATATGTCATTATCAAGAGGGGCATGGACCATATTTTCCAGCAGTGTTGTGGAGAAAAACATGTTTGTATCATACTGCAGTCAGATATTCTAGGCAGAAATGTGTGATTACTTCCTCCCCAAATCCAGCTTGACATCCGTGGGCAGAGGTTCTGTCAATTGATTTTCATCAGTTATGTAGACACAGGGCAGACAGTTACATAACCAAAAGAAAGAGAATTTAAATCATTTATCCTGGGTTGATTTCTGTGGATGGGCTTGTCTCACAAATGCTAAGAGTGGATTTTATAAACGGCACATGGAAATGTTTTTAACCGTGCCCAGATAATAAGAAACACTACAATTTGTGCATGACTTTTTGATTGTTATTTGTGAATCAGCTTGCACTAATATTTTGGGCTAATAAATATTGCAATTATGTTGCCATATATACATATTTCCCAGCTTGACTTTTTTATTATTGTTTTCCTTGTGTAAAAGAAGGTTATTTGTTAAAATGCAAAAAAAAATCATTTTTACAATTAATAAGAACATCTTATTAATTAAAATTATATAACAATAAAGTTAAATATAAAGTTAAATATAAGATTTCATGCTTAAGCCCCTCACTGACAGTGATTACATCACTGGTTTGTGTCAGTGTATCCAAATGTATCAGGCAATGTCTGCACTCCTAGTTGTTGCTCATTTGTTGATGTAAATCACTGTCAGTGTGAAATATGCTTTACTACTGAATGTTGCTGAAGTTGGCACTACATGGTAATTTTCAAGATACAGACACGGACTGTCTTGAAAATTACCCCATTCCCTTATATAGTGGACTATTTGAGTGGTGTCCGAAACCATGCTATCAAGTGCACTCATTCAATCCCATAATGCAATAATGCACCTCAATAAAGACATACACTCAATGGCTAGCCACTAGAAAACACCCACGCATACGAGCATCATGCTGGACAATTTCCTTTCTTGTGAGCAGATGCCATTCCTAACAATTCCAGTGCACGCAATGTCCAAATTCACTCATTCAGTGGACTATATTAGTGGAGTAATGTATGGAATATTTAATGAAGGTATGGGGGCAATTTCGGATACACCGATGCCCCTTTTCTGTTAGCGCTCCTAGTGGACAGAGTCGCCACTGCATTGTAAATGTTATCAGCCAAGCTAAATTATTTTTGTGCAAAAAAACTCTAAACAAAAAAAAAAAAACCCTAAACAGAAAACATAGGAAAAAAACAACATAGGCAAAAAAAGTTCAGATAAACAATATTACTATACAGTGGGTACGGAAAGTATTTATACCCCCTTAAATTTTTCACTCTTTTTTTTATTGCAGCCATTTGCTAAAATCACTCAAGTTAATTTTTTTTCCTCATTAATTTACACACAGCACCCCATATTGACAGAAAAACACAGAATTGTTGACATTTTTGCAGATTTATTAAAAAAGAAAAACTGAAATATCACATGGACCTAAGTATTCAGACCCTTTGCTCAGTATTTAGTCGAAGCACCCTTTTGATCTAATACAGCCCCGAGTCTTTTTGGGAAAGATGCAACAAGTTTTTCACACATGGATTTGGGGATCCTCTGCCATTACTCATTGCAGATCCTCTCCAGTTCTGACAGGTTGGATGGTAAACATTGGTGGAAAGCCATTTTTAGGTCTCTCCAGAGATGCTCAATTGGGTTTAAGTCAGGGTCCTGGCTGGGCCATTCAAGAACAGTCAAATAGTTGTTGTGAAGCTGTGTTATTTTAGCTGTGTGCTTAGGGTAATTGTATTGTTGGAAGGTAAACCTTCGGCCCAACCTGAGGTCCTGAGCACTCTGGAGAAAGTACTTGGTACTAGATATCCCTGTACTTGGCCGCATTCAACTTTCCCTCGATTGCAACCAGTCGTCATGTCCCTGCAGCTGAAAAACACACCCCACAGCATGATGCTGCCACCACCATGCTTCACTGTTGGGACGGTATTGGACAGGTGATGAGCAGTGCCAGGTTTTACTCCACACATACCGCTTAGAATAAGGCCAAAAAGGTCTATCTGGTCTCATCAGACCAGAGAATCTTATTTCCCACCATCTTGGAGTCCTTCAGGTGTTTTTTAGCAAACTACATGCGGGCTTTCATGTGTCTTGCACGAGGAGAGGCTTCCGTCGGGCCACTCATAAAGCCCCGACTGGTGGAGGGCTACAGTAATGGTTGACTTTCTACAACTTTCTACAACTTTCTCCCATCTCCATCTCTGGAGCTCAGCCACAGTGATCTTTGGGTTCTTCTTTAACTCTCTCACCAAGGCTCTTCTCCCCCGATAGCTCAGTTTGGCCGGACGGCCAGCTCTAGGAAGGGTTCTGGTTGTCCCAAACGTCTTCCATTTAAGGATTATGGAGGCCACTGTGCTCTTAGGAACCTTAAGTGCAGCAGAAATTTTTTTGTAACCTTGGCCAGATCTGTGCCTTGCCACAGTTCTGTCTCTGAGCTCTTCGGGCAGTTCCTTTGACCTCATGATTCTCATTTGCGCTGACATGCACTGTGAGCTGTTAAGGTCTTATATAGACAGGTGTGTGGCTTTCATAATCAAGTCCAATCAGTATAATCAAACATAGCTGGACTCAAATGAAGGTGTAGAACAATCTCAAGGATGATCAGAAGAAATGGACAGCCACTGAGTTAAATATATGGTGTACAGCAAAGGGTCTGATACTTAGGACCATGTGATATTTCAGTTTTTCTTTTTTAATAAATCTGCAAAAATGTCAACAATTCTGTGTTTTTCTGTCAATATGGGGTGCTGTGTGTACATTAATGAGGAAAAAAAAAAACTTAAACGATTTTAGCAAATGGCTGCAATATAAACAAAGAGTGAAAAATTTAAGGGGGTCTGAATACTTTCCGTACCCACTGTATATACCATCTACATATACTGTATAAACAAACACGGTGGATAAAATAAAATATAACAATATAACAAAAAATACGGAAAAATATAACAAAAACAGAAAAAAGGCACTAAAGCATTTTCATTTGTTTTTGCTTCCATACCTTTAAGTACTAAAAATGCCTCAAATAGTAGACTATACAATATTGGTTAGTTTACAATGATTCATAAAATCTCTCACCTTGATACCTTTGAGCACCAAACAACACCCAGAGCGTCTTACTGAGGCAAACATCTCCTCAACCCTCCCCTGATCATTACAGCTGCACGAATGACAACAACTACCCATGTGCTTGCTCTACTGCCAAACCATTCGCTTTGTGCGAGACACCATGGACATCCACTCCGGAATGGGTTGTTTGTTTTAGTTTTCTAGGTCGCGGGCTCGTTCTGTAGCGTTACAACAGGCAGAATGAAATAAGTATCTGACTGGAACGCAGAAACAGCTCGAGAGCGAACACTCCGACGTGAGCGAGGACTAAAACTTTTCAAGAAGAGAGAGAAAAGATGTGCTAATAAGACATTAATCCGTCGTAACAGGTAATCATGCTTTATATATTTTATTTTTGTAACTGTCCGTTTAAATCCCTTCACACATCGCTGTATCAGGCTGTACGCGCGCGCGTTATCTCATCCGCAGTAGCGGAGCTCGCATACTAACTAACATGCTGCAGTGAACTGACGGGATATAATAGCCCATTTCAAGGCCTAAATAACAATAATTTAGACCAGTATTATTATTGGCACAACTCCACCGCTGTCTATATTTGCAGACTTTCTAGTTTAAATGCTGAACGAGACTTAGCCTAGGTTAAGCCGAAAAAGGCTTTTCCACATTTGTGTTTTTCTCGTTGAGATGAATTATGTTAATCTCTTTCTCTCTCATTTTGACAGTTTAAAGTTCAAACGTGTTCTATTATGCGTTATGATACTAAGTAGGCAACTATTTTGCATGCATTAGTCAAGTTGACTGGGTGATGATAAGCATTTCTTTTTTGTCTCAGTTAATCTGCTCTTTAGCTTTTGATGGTATTCGTTGTGAAGAATAGCTGCTTAAGGCTGCTTGTTTTTGTGTTTAAATCTCTGGTGGTCAGTTGCTTTAGTAAAAGCTTTATTTATCACCACCTTTGACACGTCCATCATTTTGGAGCTTCACTTGGGAAAGTGCTGTTTCTTAAAGGGACAGTGCACATAAAAATTCTGTCATTATTTACACACCCCAATGTCGTTATAAATCTGTATTTTGAAGAATGCTCTGCTTGGACATTTTCCACATAGTGATGGTGCATAAAGGTTTTCATTTTATGGTTATATCCTTATCTGTAAATGTATTTCCATCTTGCATTAAGGCTTGTCCTGACAGCAAGCAACATACATTTAGCAAAAATTTTCTATATTAAATTTAGGTTGTTGGAGATTAAAAACATGTTTAAAATTCTAGTAAGATAGGTGAGTGTGTTATTTAAGTATTACTTGTATACTAATTAATTTTTTTATATTAATATTTTGAATTGGCTTTATTATATTTTCAGTTTTCATTTAAATTTAAGTTTTCGTAATTTAACTACGTGCTTTAGTAATTTTTATTAGATTTACTAGTTAGGTTTATTTTATTTTTTATAGTTAGTTTAGCTCAGTTGAGTTTGATTTATTTTATTTCCAGGATAGTAATTTAGAGCTTCAACTTGGACTAATGAAAATTAGAAAATGAATAAGTTGTGGTTATTCCTCTAATATTTATATATATTTTATGTCAGATATATTTTAATTAACAAAAAATGTCTGATATAGTTTTAGTTAACAATAACTGAGTTAACATTTCTCTGTGTTTGTGTTTTTTAATAATTTTTTAATTTAGTGGTTTGAGCTACTGCTTTAAAATGGTAACCAATCAGCAGTTGTTTTTGAGGGGTTTAATGTGTAATGTAGGGCTGGTCCGAATACCATTTTTTGAGCTTCAAAGCTTCGGTAGCAGGCCCAGTTCTTGACGGCTATAGAAGGGCGTGCTGGCAGATATCCTGGGTGGGCATTTTTTAGTCGTCATATCATCACATAGTCTAGAAGATATGTATACTGTACATATTGCTGTAGGTCTATTAACTATATGTACACTGAAAAAAAGCTTTCATGGGCAGCCTAGAATATCATGTACTTTCACAGGAAAATAAACTTTTTTATTCTGCTTTATTGAATAGTAAAAAAAAAGCCCTCTTTGTTCTCTTTCTCTTTCAACTAACTTTTTTATTTAAACCAAACAAGGCTATAATCATGTCTAGAACATTGGAGGGACCAATTATTTTGAGGAAAATATAAAGACCAGACCACTATGATAATAGTATTTATTAAAAGAAACTAAATAAATAAAGGATTTAAATGGTATTAGGGAAACAAATTAAAGAAAAAAGAACAGTAAATGAACAAGAATAAGAATTTTTGTAAAGTAATCAATCTGAACGGCAAATATTTTTATCTTAAAATATGTACCCATTCAATTTCAATTGTATTGTTGAAAACGCAAAACAGAAAAATGCTATTGTCCTCATAATCAATTATAAATTACATGAATCATGTAAATGGCAGATCTACTTTCCATTCAAAACTGTGGAATTTGACAAAAAAAATCGAATAGTTTTGCATCCCTGGATATTGTTGGTCGTTTATGTCGGGGAACGCTATGTTTCTAGACGTCGAGACCGGGATGTGCAACGGAATTCGCCCAAAACAACAACAAAAAAAATGCCAGAGAACGAACACTGCACTAGTGATACAAAACACAAAGGTCTGTTAAGAGCAATACTTTTAATATAGACAAATTATTTTTAGGCTGGGCTACTGTACGTTTTTTTATGACTGCCGTATCCGCAAGTATTTTCCAAGCAAATTAAGTGCACGTTTTTATCATGTGTAAAATTACTGATTAACATGGCGGATAAAAAGCAGCTCGTTTTTTTACACCAACAATATACTATATATAATAAATGTAATATACTACTTACAGAACTTTAGATTTTTCAAACTTGATGTGCTGTTGTGGTAGGCCAGTTTCAAATCGCATAATTACACACTGCTTTTGTCTTGTCCTCACTCAATTTAAAGTGCTCCCACAGAGCTGAGGTCTTCGGCATTTTTGTCTTCTCTTCCAGATGAACTGAATCATGATGTTCACTCATGGGCGATTCATATTCAAGAGCGAATGAGAACCGTTTCGCGGGGGATGCCAGGTGTTAAAAAAAAAGTAAGAAGAATATTCGAATCTCAAAATTGAAAATCGAATGCCAACCCACCGAACGAATAATCGAATATTCTGGTCCAGCCCTAGTGTAATGTTTATATTTTAACCTTTTTTTTGCATATAAAGTAAAGCATAGCATAGATACAGTCACTATATTTGTTTTCAGAGCCTTCAAATGGCCCATTATTTGGACCCAACACTGAGCAAAATGTGGAATAACATTTTTTTAAATAATGGATTAAAATGAATTATTTTTGTTAATTAAAAAACTCTAGGCATACCTATTCCCTCACTTCTCTGTGTTCTGTCTGATTATCTGCCTCTTTATGCTGTAGTTTAAGGTGCTTTCACTGATGCTGATTGCCTGTAACAAAACAAACAGATTTGTCGTCTTTTTAGGCATTCTGCATGGAAGATTACAGCAATAGAAGGTGCTTATCCACTGTATATTCAAAACAGAAAGTAGATTAGCGTCAGTCTTTCGACATTTTTAACAATCGCTAACCAAACATCAGAAACGTATGCGAAAAAGTGGCTCCATTTTCCTGTCTTAGAGTTGTCACCTTAATTACACTTCTTTGAAAAGCTTTACAACTACAGCAAATGAAGGCTTAAAATGGGGCTGTATCTGATTGCATTGCAAAACAACCCAGCAAAGCAGGTGGACAAATGATTCATACTATTTGTCTTGTTTGCACATGGGTGTCCTGACTAATAGCAACTGTTCCTTAAAATGTAGTGTTAGTTGTATGTACAGTATACAACTAGGGCTGCAGCGGATCATTACTTTGACAACTAGTGAATCTGTTGATTATTCTCTGTATTGACTAAAATATTAATAATATAACATATTTGATGTTGGACATTAAAGCATGATGAGCATTATGTGGATTTATTTTTATATGTTATATTAATAATATATCATATTTGATGTTGGACATTAAAGCATGATGAGCATGAAAAAAAAATCATCATGCTCATCATGCTTTAATGTCCAACATCAAATATGTTATATTATTAATATTTTAGTCAATGTATTCAAACCATGTTTCAAAAGCACTGACTACAGTGGATTGACTTTATGGATTATAGTAATTTCGTTACCACTTTTAAACTTTTTACTTGCTGCAGTACATTCAGTAGCTGAGGGACTCATGGTTTTTGCACGCCGGCATCAGCAGCTTTGCGTGGCCTGTCACACCAACTCACCTGGGAAACTCATACAGCCATGTCTCAGAACGCCACCCTATCAACCGAACAGCTTACATCAAATTACAATGCATGAGTGTGGGCGACTTGTGTAAACATATCTCTGCTGAGGGAAGTGAATATGACATTTTTATGTTAAGAGCATTGCTCCGGCGTTCCAGGGTCTTACATATGTAGCCAGCTATTCCCTGTGCTCTGCAGATTAGAGGATTAAGAGATATAGCCTTGAGTTTGTGCAATATCCATAATGCCTCAGCAGTAACACAGACACTAGTGGAAAACGCATGGCGTGCTGCACTCTAATACGCCTAGAGACGCTCATGGCCAGCCACTGGTCTGCGATGACTGACCTCTATGCCTGTGGCTTTGTATTTTGTACTTTAGTTGACTGACCCTCTTATTTGTCTGTGCTAATCCTGCTGTGTTATTTGAAAATTCTACAGTGAAAGCTACAGTCAAAATAAAAACTATAGTAGGGGAGACCAGTGCTGGCTGTCAAATATTTCTACTCTGATCTCAATTTTCTGTCTTTCTTCAATTTTCGGCACATATGGACATGGACAGGGACATCCATCCATCCATCCATCCATCCATCCATCTATCCATCTATCCATCTATCCATCTATCCATCCATCTATCCATCTATCCATCTATCCATCCATCATCTATCATCCATCATCCATCTATCTCTCTATCTATCTCTCTCTCTCTCTGTAATAAAAACCCTTCAATACATGTTGATATTATATTAAATTATATAAATATAAAAGATAACATATTTAAAAAAAATTATTACAAAACACATGTTTTAAAAATCTTTTTGATATATGTTAATTTTAATACATTAGATTAATATATATTGGTTGACATCTATGGTGGCTGCATATATACATATAAAATCATCATATAGATAATTAGCATATGTTATCAATTTGTTCCATATTTATAAATGTAGATGTTCATTACCCAGAGAATGTAATACAGTATATTGTGAAATTATATATAGCATTATCACTCTAACATAGGGAAATATGGTCAACATACATTTCTGAATGTAATTTAAAAAGCAAAACAACTATGAAAAAAAGATGGAACAAAATATGAAAAGATCATACCAAAAATGAAGTAATCAAGTAAATCTGACATAATACAGTATATATGAAAAAAAATATATAAAAAATGATATATATATATATATATATATTTTTTTTTTTATTTTTTTATTTTTTTTAAACACACAGACCTCTGTAGACAATCATTTGTTTTCTAGGCAAACAAGCCTCTGTGGTGACTAGCCCCGGCCTCTATTCATTCATTTCAAAGTTTGGTTTGATTGTGCTGTGTTGGCTTGCAAATCAAGAAATCCATTCGGCTTAATTTGTTAAGCACTCATTAGAGCTGGGAACAGGTTTTTGAATTAAGATTGGCTTATTTCTAGCCTTGAATGCCAGACTGCAAGGCTGGGTTTTCATTTGATTTCACGCTCTTATTCAATCCTTTGTACTAAATGAACCTTTGAACTAAATAAAGTAGCCAGTGAGCTTAAATTTCTGAGCCAATGCACTGATTGCTTTTCTCATTTGCATTGTTTCTAAGGAGTAAGATTGAGAACTTTTCAGACAAAGGACAAAATCAAATGCAGCATGATACTCAAACAATGGAGAATTTGATGATACATCGCCCGCTTCCAGATTGGAGTTTGTTTGGAAGGCGTTTGCCATGGAAACAGGGTTCTGCTTTCGTGATGTTTTCTTAAGAGTAATTGAGATTAAATAAACACAGTCCAAACTCCAGAGTCATTTGTTTGCTAAAACCATTTGTTTAACTGTTAAAATTCAAAGACATTTTTTTTGCCAAGTGACTATCTACGAGCAGCATACAAGTTGCTCAGGAATGGAGGAATCGTAATAATGTGCCAGAACCTTAAATCAGATCCCTGTCCCTCATGTAATGGATTTCAAACCTCATTTTAGCTCATCTTAAATGCTCCGTCATCTGTGAGATAAAGGCAGACTTGTTTTATCATTTGTACAATTAGTGCTGGCATCTCAGGAGGCTTCATAACGATCCTTTTAAATCAACTTATCCCTAGGAACCGACAAGGAGCCCTGCCTTAGAGGTAATGGAATATTGTCTAAGTTAATAAAAGCACGCAATCAATTATTCGTGCTGGCTGTAAGTTGAAAATAACTACTGAAAAGAACAGCGATTTCCTCTTTGTCTTGCTCTTAGTCATAAAGACATCATTGAAACCTAATTTAAAGAAGCAGCGTTGCTAAAAATTCATTGAGATTTGTCATATTTCACCAGTGAAAAAGAGAATTAGGTGACTGCTCATAATGGATTCATTGCGTTACTGCTCTGTGGATAGTTTTTTCTTTTTGTACATGTCTTTTTGACTTTCATTCTCATTTACTGCTTTTATATATTTTTTCTGCACCTTACTTGCCCTTCTTGCCAAGGCTAGGGTGGTATTTTTTATTGATTAGCTATATATGATTTGAAAAGCCTGTGAAATCATAAGCTACAGCACTAGAGAGAAATATTGAAATATCAGCAAATATTTCTGATATTTAGCCTCAATTATCAGCAAATACGTGTATGTCTGTGTTGGCACCACGTCATGATTATATCTCTTAAATATAATGTTTAAACAGAGTTAATTTGGCACAATATGAAAACATTTTGCATACAATATAAAGAGGTTAAAAATACTGTAAAGTTTAATGAAGTTATATGCAGCAGTAAAAAGGCAAGAATGTAAAAATGTTTTTAAAGAAATATGACTTAATTACAATGAGTTAGTGTTGAATTAAGAAAAGTGTCATATGATAGACAGTCCTTGTTATTAGGATGATGAGAGCAGATTCGCTGTGCTTTGTTTTTAGGCCATTAGCAACTTTATGATTATTAGATTTGTCAGGAGAATGACGTGCATTGTGCACTGTGGGCCAGGTGTTGGATCTAGCTGTAACCAAGTAATGAATGGTGGCAAAATACTGTTGACAACAAAGTAAACTATAGAATCACTTTGCTTAATACCCTTGTCATCTGTGTGATTCCGATGACCCTTTGTTCGTTTTGAGGGAAAAAAAAAAAAACAAGGGAAGGGGGGGGGGGGGTGACTACTGAATGAAAGGTGTTTTTGTGAGGGTGAATGGCTAATAAGAATGTCTAATGTGGCAGCTTGTCAGTCATTGCGTCATGGTTTAACATTGTGAAGGATCATAGCCTTGTCACACACTAGGAAAGAGGCAGAATGCTCCGTAGTCATTCTCTAGATTGCAATTATGCAGTTGCCTCTTACTGAACCTTTAATATTCAAGAACATCTCAGTATTGTTTTTCATTAAGTCCAAAGTTTCTTGTCAAATCAAGTGCTCAGCATTTGGTAACATTCTCGCTGGAAATATACCCATCTCATCTGACCCCCAGCTATGACTTTTAGTATAATGATTTGTTTTGCACTATCTGATATGACTCTTGAAGTTTTTGAGTGCTCATGATTTACATTAATTTGTGTAGCTCCACCAAAGTGGTATTGCTTGTGTGTGTGTGTGTGTGTGTGTGTGTGTGTGTGTGTGTGTGTGACAGACACAGTATGAACTGATTGTGTAATGATAGTTTGAACTGATTTACAAAATAAACAAAACGTTTCTGTTCTCATAAAAAATATCTCAAATTATACTATCAATGCTTTTTAACTAATAATTTTAACAATAAGGTTTAAACCAAGTGTCTGGAAGTTAGTTGGAATGCTTTTACATCAATTGAAAACCCGTTTGTACTCACTGACAAATTGGAACAAACTTTGATGTGAAAAGTACTCAGATCTACCAAAAGGAGAAAGGAGAAAAAGACCATCAAGCTCCTACTGGTCCTCCTGTGGATAAACCAACGTTAAAAAAAATTGAGTTTGGGAGATTGTTACAGAAACTAAACTGAGGTGACAGCTAACAACACTGACAGCCAACATGCAGAGGAAGCATTTCAGTATTTCTCTTCCTGAACACCCTAAAAATATAATTGCCTAGAAAACAGCTACATGGCAGCTTGAGAGACATAACCCCATCACAGCTGTCATTTTCTGATCCATCACAAAGACCTGGCCAGAGGTGCTGAGGCCCAGCATTTCCTGTGCTGCATTCAGTCAATCCTATTAGAGCATTACAGCACACATCTGCATGGCCTACAGACCTGATCCCTGAACAGAATGGAGACACTATTTTGTATAATGCTCTCTTATTTAATCCCTCACCCAGACGGTTGAGCTCCATGGATGTTGGCAGAGGTCTTGTTCTGCTGCCCAGTTGCTTTGCTCCAGTTCTCCTCCAAACAAGGTTAGGCCCTGGTTTACTGGTCTTGTGAATGAGGGTTCTTCTTCATATGTTTGGCTCCCTCCAATGTTTTGTCTGCTTGACAACTTTATTTAAGCTTTGATTCAGCTTCATTATTGTTATCACTGCGTGCTATCTCAGTAACCCACTATTAATAGACAGCTGGTTGTGTAATCAATTAATCACCAGTGACAAACTCACTGTGAATAGAGTATCTGTACAGTGACATCGGTATATGACTGGAAATTTTAACTTCCTGCTTCATGCTGTGTCCAAGTCAATAAGTATCATTGTATTGGCAAGTTAAAACAAAAAGGATTACTATTTATCTGTCTCCCAGGCAATTAACTCTGCTGGTAGATGCCATATCTGCACCATTGTGCATGCAATAAAGTGTTGTTGTTATTGTTAGCCAAAAATAAAATGAAAAATTGAAATGAATTGAAAATTGAAATAAAACTGAAAAAAATGATAAAGTACTAAAATTACAAAAACTAAAACTGAAAAATAAACTAAAAGCTAAAAAACTAATAATATATTCATTAATATAATGAATACTTTAAAGAACAGGGATCTATCAAAGTCTGATAATGTTTGTAGAAGTATATCACTGCACAAACAAAGGAGATCTCTGAGGACCTCAGAAAAAGAGTTGGTGTTGTTCATCAGGCTAGAAAAGGTTTCAAAGTCATCTCTTAAGAGTTTGGACTCCACCAATCCACGGTCTGACAGATTGTGTACAAATGGAGGAAAATCAAGACCACTGTTACCCTCCCCAGGAATGATTGACCAACAAAGATCACTCTAAAAGCAAAACGTGTAATAGTCTGCGAGGTTGCAAAGGACACCAAGGTAACTTCTAAGCAACTAAAGGCCTTTCTCACATTGGCTAATGTTGAAGTGAAAAACACTGAACAACTATGATGTGCATGGCAGAGTTGCAAGGCGAAAGCCACTGTTCTCCAAAAAGAACATTGCTGCCTATCCGCAGTTTGCTAAAGATAATGTGGACAAGCCAGACAGCTACTGGAGAAAGGTTTTGTGGACAGATGAGACCACATTGACTTTTTTGGTTTACTGAGAATCCTGAAACAGGGTGGTGGTAGTATCATGGTTTGGGCCTATTTTGCTGCATTTGGGCCAGGATGGCTTGCCATCATTGAATGGCACAATACTTCTGAATCAATACCAGCGAATTCTGAAGGGAAAAATCGTCTGGACAATCTGTGCCGAGAACTGACTCTCAAGATTAATGGGGTCATGCAGGCAATACAACAACCCAAGCACACAAGTCCTTTTAACCCAAGATGTTAAGAAGACAAAGTTATTTTTTGGACTGGCCCTAGTCAAAGTCGGAGCCTTTCGATCCATTGCACTATTTTGTGGAAAGGACCTGAAGGAGCAGTTCATAGGATAGAACCGCAGGTCCTCACAGAGGATGTTCTAAATTCAACAAGGTCATTGTGCGACCACTGATCAGCAGTTACAAGAAATGTTTAGCTGCAGTTATTGCTGCAAAAGGGGATCAGACCAGATACTTAACGCAAAGATTCTCATGCTTTTGCCACTCTCAAATATTTAAAACTGGATAATTTTTCTCAATAAATAAATGACGTATCCTTTTTTGTCTCCTGGGTTGATAGATCCTTTGTTTGATTTCAGGATTTGTGTGAAAATCTAATTATTTTTTGGGTCATATTTATGCAGAAATATAGACAATTCTAAATGGTTCACAAACATTCAAGCAGCACTGTATATATAACTAATAAAAAATGACAAGCACATAACAAAACGAATTTAAACTGAGATAAAAAGTGAAAATATAAAAATGAAAGTCAAATCAAAATAGTAATAAATGCTATAAAAAGGTAGGCTAATACTAAAATAACACAGATGCAAAACTGGGAAATTCTGGTAAATGTATTTATATATAATTATGTAATATTTTTATATTATTCAGGGCTGTAGACTCATTCTTCCCACTGTTCGCAGTGGTACGACTAACTTTCTCAGTTGGTCGCAGCAGCACATGATTTGATCACACTTTTTTGGGGGGCTTCAACATGGGATTAATCAATGCATGCTGATGAATAGTATTTTTCTTTTATCTTAGTTTATAGTTATATGGAAACGAAAATATTTAACATTCAACCCGTTCTTTTTCATCAGAATTATTTGTGATCAGGGAAATCAGAGCAGACCATGCACTCGCACAATCAAGCCACTAAATGTTTAACGGTGGGGTAAGTGATTTCTGGTAGCCAATGTTGATATTTCAAATCACCAAAACAAACACCCCCCTACCCCAAAAGGGTCTCACCCCTATTTTGATAGCTCTGCCCCACACATACGTACGCAACCCAGGCAACGATTATGGCGGAATCTGCTGTATTATTATCTACTGTATTAAACATATTATCTTACTTTTCGGACACATTTTGGGAGCTGACGCTTGAAACAGACATTGGAGGAGGTTTAGACGCTCCAAGCTTATAGGTTGTGGAAATGAATGTGTCTTTATCATAGCTGAAGGGAACAACAATACGATTGCAGATGAACAAACAACATGACACATGAGCATATTCAAGCAAAAGCCAGCATACATTAGTTCTGTGAAACAAAGCAAAACAAATGTTACTCACCTATCGAGAAGAAACAAAGCAACCTCAGCCTTCCCGCACTCCTTGATTCTCTGGCGCATCCTGGAAGGGCGGTGGATCCAAATTTACACTGTTCCTTCTCCTTGCTTGTCGTAAGCTTACTTTTTTCAACACCGTCACGCGCACTTTTTCCTCTTTTTTTTTTTTATCCGCCATCTCTATCTTTTTGTTGCTCGGCTCGCTAATGTCCGTCTGTGCACTGAGCGCTCTCTCATCCACATCATGAGCAGATACGCCCCTTACTGCTGATTAGCTACAAGTTTGTTTTGCTAGTCGGCCGCGGCTTTTAAAATACATACCCCCCCTTTACTCACACAATCTCCAGAAGATGGTCTGCAGTGCGTAGAGCCGCTGTATTAATGTATAATATATAAATGGTTCAGTATAAAAAACTCCAAATAATAAAAAGTAAGGTTTTGTTTGTGATGTTATATCTTGTGTGTGTGTTTGTGTGTGTTTTGTATATGTGTGTGTTAGCTTTGACTCTTTTCCTGTTTCAGAGGAACCATAACACTGATGCAAAATCCTTTTTCTTCATTGATGGCAATTCAAAAGTTCCCAACTGTTTTTATTTTATTTTTTATTTTATTTTTGTTAGAGGCTGTTAACAATGAATTATTTCACAGCTCATGCTTTCTTCAGGTATTACTACGGGGGCCGAGAAGTGCAGAACAAATCACAATTCTGAAAACATAAGAACAAATTACAAACACAAATGCAAGTCAAAAAACAATAACAATTCAGAAAACACAACAACAATTCAAGTACTCCCTTTACATGTATTGTATGAATTGCCCTTACTCTGGAATTAAAAATACGGAGTGCATATTTACATGTAGTTAAAAGTGGCTATAGAACATCACCTCCAGTGGCCCAGATGGCTAAGTCCTTGCCCTTGGCTTTTTGACGCGATCGACCCGGGTTCGATCCCGCCTTTTGCCAAGCTTTTTTTCCCTCCCTTTTCAAATATCGTATTAGCAATGGATTCTATTTACACTAGAATTGAAAATAGCAGTATTTTTAGTGATATATGCTATTTACACTAAGTGCAAATACTTATTTACACTGTTAAAATAGCAGGATTGCTACTATCAAGTATACTACTTGTTGCAAATAGTGGCAATTATCTGCACTTCATTATTGTAGTACTTTATAAAACAGTATGCAATAATAACGTGTTGAGTGTAAATTATAATTTAAATTTAAATTATAAATGGATGCCACCTTATTGGTACAAAAAAGCCCTCCCTACACCTACCCTAACACTACCCCATACTTTATTTTCAACTTTTTGATTATTTCCTTGATTTTTATTGAAAATAAATGCCTTTACGATGTGATAAGATATTTTGAACAGGGGGGAATAAAGCTTGGCCAAAGTGGTCGATCACTCAAAAAGCCAAGGGCACGCGCTTATCCATCTGCACCACTGGAGCTGATGTTTTACTGCCACTTTTAACTAAATGTAAATATACACTCTGTATTTTTTATTTCATAGTAAGGGCAATTCATACAATACATAAACTGAGCTACTTTAATACCATCCCCGAACTTTCTACCACGACTCTGCTGTTCTTCAGCTGGTTTCTTCCCTGTATACGTTTGATTGACAGATGTCTCGTCCAGTCAGCGTTGAGTAACCAATGGCGTTGTCTCAAACTATACCTACCTTTTCCCGTTTGTCTGATTTGTCGTTGTGTTTTCTGAATTGTTATTTTGTTTTCGAATTTGTCATTGTGTTTTCTGACTTGTTATAATGTTTTCTGAATTGTTGTTGTGTTTTCTGAATTGTTATTTTGTTTTTTTAGACCTACATTTGCGTTTGTAATTTGTTATTTTATTTTCAGAATTGCGAATTGTTTTGCACTTCTCGGAACACCTCTTATTACAGACCTCCTTTTTTCTATTCTCTTAATTATCCATTTCTCTCCCTCTATTCCTTCACAACTGAGATGGAGGTACACTAAATGTGTTTGCCTGCAACAGTCCTGCCTTACCATTCCCATGTCAAAGACAGCCATTGTTGACCTCACATCTGCCTCCCCATAGTCCCTAAACATTTTCCCCTTCTATTTACCCTGCTGTGTGCACTCATGGACGTCACCAACAGCTGCAGTGTTTAGGTACCATCAGTGCCTGGAGAACCTGCTGTTTTGCCCGCTCTAGATGCCTGGTCTATTTAGTGGACCTCATTTCCACAAGTAATTTCCTTGCTTCAGAGGCAGTGGGCAAGGGTTGCTTAGATTGCTGGTGTTATTTATAATTTGTGCTTGGTTTATGGATTTAGCTGCACTCTTGTGGACAATCTGTTCAGCAAAGCTCGCATGTGTTTTTAAGCGGTTGACAGATTCCTAAGCAGGTGAGTGTTCCGTCAACTGGCAAACTATCCAGTGGTTGGGTTTGCAAAAATAGACTGGCACACACACACACACACACACACACACACACACACACAAGTGCATACAAGGCGTTTAAGAGCAGAAAAGCATGTGTTCAACAAGCAGTAAATAAAAAAAATAAGGGCATGTTTGTTTGTGTGTACATATATACATCTGTTTGTGTATTTGTTTGTATTAGCCTTGACTCTTTTCCTGTTTAAGAGCTTGAGAGCAACAGAGCATTGTTCGTTTCATCAGCCTCTAATGGTGCGTCATTGCTTTTTTCACATTATCGAATTATTAATTTACTTATAATAAATCACCACATAAATAAAGAACAAGAAAACTTTCACACTTCACTTGATGTACTACATTTCAGGGTTATAATGAGTTCCACCATTTCAGGGGGTAAAAAAACTTGTTTGAATAGACTTTTTAATTGAAAACCCATTTCCACAACATAAAACTGCAGGTCTGAGGACCAGCTGGTGGTGGGGCTGGGTCTGGTTCGCTTGGCAGCTTGCTGCCACTGAAATGGAGAATTATTGTAAAACAGAAGGGATGAAGAAGCACATGCCAGAGGGTGATCAGATCATGGCTCCTTTTTTTTTGCCCCTTGTGAGCTGTCGGCGTCTACTTTATCGGACGTTGCCGAAGCACCCCTTGTGCTGCCGTAAACGTGCTCTTTTTTATCTCTCCTGTCGGCGAGCCTCGGCGCACCCTTCGCTTTTGTCGATAGGTCCCCGGGAGAACACACCCCCTACGTCAACACGGGGCCCTAACGACAATATCGCGCATTGTGAGCTCATGCGTCCTCGAGCGCGTATGCTAGCCATACTCCCCCCTCTACCGTCAGCTCGAGTCGCGGACCCAGGCCATAGGCTCAAAAAAAGGATAAGGGAGGCGGATGGAGATGGGGGAAAACATTGAGCCAGTAAAGGCGAGGGCAAGAACAGAAAAGGGAAGAGAGAAGAAAAAAACGGCTAGGGGAAAGAGCAGGGGCTTAAAGTAACGGTGAGAAGGGGGGGAGGAGGAAAACGGAGACACATGGCAAAAAACAGGGAGGAAAAAGAGCGTGTGACGGCGGATCAAGAGGGCCATCAGTGAAACGTCGCTCGGGGAATGTGACGACGCGAAGAGTCACACCTGTTAATAAATACAGTTGTCCTTCGCAAGCACTGAATGAGTGTGTATGAGCCACAACATTTCAGTGATCACACTTCGCTAGGTCATGAAAAACACACAAAAATAAAGATTTTAATCTCTATTTTTGTGTAACTAGAATTTCTATAACATTTCACATAGTTTTAAATGCCCAGCAAATGTTGCTGCAAATGTTTGAGTGTGAAAGATCTTTCATTTAACAGCATGAGGTTAATGCTCCGCAGTATAATAGGTTCATAACACAGATGTCTTTTTCTTAAATTAATCTACAGTAGATCTTTGTGTGCACTGTGGAGTGCTGTGTGCGTTTTGTGCTGTGATACTGAATATGGAAATTGTTATATTTTCATGTATGACCATGAAGAGGTCCATAGGAAGACACTCCAGTTCCAGACGTCCTGTAATCTCTTGTATTAGAATTTACATATTAATATTTTCATAAGAGTGGCTTTTATATTCCTTTTTCTTCAGACACATAGAGGAGACTATACTGTAGCTTTGCCCAGCATGAATAGAGAAAGTGAAAATGATTGAATTGAGACTGTTGCATTACAGAGTTCAAACCACATATGGATCAGCTTTTTTTTTCTCGTTCAGTCATTCGATCTACTGGCAGTTTTAATTTGACATTCACCATGAATGTAGCTAAGGTGATAGGTATAAACCCCATGTCGGTAACTTTTGCTTAATGTGGGAGCCAGGCTGAGTAAGTAATTTTTCAGCATGGTCAAGTACTGCATTTAAATAGCCATTTTCTCTTCTGTAATTTCCAAGGCATTAAAATGGCTGACTGCTTCATTACTTGAGTAGAATCTGATCACTTCAGTAGGATGTATCTTACTGCTCTCCAGGGCAATCTTCCAAATAATGGCGCAGAGGCCTATTTTTCTTTTGTTCCAATCTATTTTTCACTCTCTCTCTCTTTAGTAGTTTCATTCCAGCCTTTACCCCACTAGACAAATGTAATCATGATTTTAATGAATGAAGTTGGCCAGTGTAAGTATTACAGTAATTGGTTGTAAGTGGATAAATCTGAGATGGATTCTACCTGCACTAAGCCAGAGGAAGATACTGTGGATGAAAAGATATGATGTATATTTGTCATACAGTGGGAGGCATTTCATAGTGAGGCTAGCCATCCGTCATCATTTGCTCACTCTCAGGTTGTTCCAAACCTGTATGAATGTCTGTCTTCTGTTGAGCATAAAAGAAGATATTTTGAAGAATGTGGGTAACCAAACATTTGTTGTTTCCCATTGACTTCCATAATATGGAAAAAAATACTATAGAATTAGTCAGTGGAGACTAGAAACTATTTGCTGTCTTTAGTTTTGTATTATTTATATTTTTTCCCGCTCACAACAGAAAAGTGGAAAGCTTTAACAAAGATGCGTTATAAGCCTTCTTAAATCATATGATGTAGCTTTGTGTGAGGAACAGACCCAAATTTACGCCATTATTCACTGAAAATGTTGTCCTTTATTACGTCTGGGCCAATCTGTGTATAGTTTGACATCTGATTGATTTCTGTCACAGCAAATGTCATCTCCTTCCCTCCCAAAATTATATTTACACTATCCACTCTTTCCTTCAGTCAATCTTTTTTTTTGTGGCCTGTGGGTGTGACCATTCCAATTACTGCCACGAGCTTGTTCCTTCCAGCTCTTTCAAACACAGCTGCTCTCACACTGGCCATTAGCATGCTGAGAGGGTCTCAGGCCTGATAAAAATGCTGATTTATAGACCGGGATGAACATTAATCCCTGATTGCTCTGTAAATTGAGTCTTATGAAATGAATTATGTCCCAGCTCTGTACGGGCAATAAAAAAAGTCCCCCGAGGCATCAGACTCAAATGTGTATTGTGCTCCTGACTATACACATGTACAAATATCAGGTAGAAGAAAAATGAAACTTATGTGCATGCATTTGTTTCCAAATTTTGGGGTCGGTCAGATTTTTGTTGTTGTTTAAAAGAAAGCATTGGATTGATCAAAAAAGTAACAGGAAAGGCATTTATAATAATGATTATAATGCTGTAGAAGTTTTCTATTTCTCACAGTTTCCACAAAAATATTAAGCAGCCAAACCATTTCCAACATTAATAAAATAATAAAAATAAATGTTCATTGAGGAGCAAATCAGCAAATTAGAATGATTTCTAAAGCATCATGTGACACTGAAGACTGAACTAATGACTGTTGAAAAAACAGTTTTGCCATCAAGGAATAAATTACATTTTAAAATATATTACAATAGGACACAGTTATTGTAATAGTATTTCAGATTTTACCATATTTATGAATAAATAAACCCAGCCCTGCTGAGTATAAGAAACTTATTAGAGAGAATGCCATTATAACTGTACACATATTATGTTTGTATCATGAATTTTTTGATATTGTGTGCTTGTGTCTGGAGGAATAGTTTTTAAATCAGCCAAACATTTTACACATAATGTTGTATGTTTTAAGGGCAGTGATTTTATAGCATTTTTAAACTCCATTTGAGCCGAAGCCAAATGAGCTTGAAGTGCCTGCTGTTTTCCTCAAGCCGCTGGTGTCATCCACTTGGAGCATGACTGTGGCTTCTTTTAGAGTTCAGAGCCCTTTGAGAAGAATCTCGCTGCACATGAGCACTTTAATGAGACATCATGAGCCTGCACACATACTTTTGGATTTTAAGCTGTCAGAAGTTAAAAAGGAGAATAAAGATAGCTTTTGTGAAGTATTGTGAATGTATTTTACTCTCAAGATCCTTCAGTCCTCTATTTGGAGAAGTGCAATTAGATGTATCAAGCCAAACATCACTGAAGATCATCACATGTTACTTGTATTGTCATAAAATAATAACTTCATTAACACCATTCATCATTTCCACATTTTTAGAACACAACATTATTAATAATTTAATTAGTTAAGTTAAGTATAGGTCTTCATTTCACAAGTATGAATCAAGTCAGTTGCAAATAATCAAAATATGCCATTTCAATTAGCCTAAGTCAGAATGAGAGTGTGAAACGTGTTGTCAAAAGTAAGGCTTGAATTACAAAAGTCAAAGTGTCTTGTCATATTTCACTCCATTGAGTAAATAAGTGGTTTTCTGTGTTAAAAAAAGAAACCGCTAGAATTTTTTCTTTGAAATATATTTGATAAGATTCATGTAGTCGTTGCCTGAAGTAGGCAGCATGAATCATTGTCACTTTTCTGTTTTTTTTATAACAAAACTAACTGTCAGTTTTATCTACATCACTACATGTCTAAGGCGCTTTTATAGTTTTATTTTTTTTAACCGGATCAAGAGAATAGGTTGAATGTTGTGGCAGAGAGATCCTACATTGGTTCAACACTTCTCGCTATGGTAATAGGGCGTCTTGAAGCCTTCAGAATCAGAATCAGACTCAGAATGAGTTTTTATTGCCAGGTATGTTTACACATACGAGGAATTTGTTTTAGTGACAGAACTCCACAGTGCAACAGAATGACAGTGATAAGACAGGAAACAGATAATAAAAAGAATAATATAAAAATATACAAAATAGGCAATGTACAAAATAACAAAAACACTATATAAATAGACATTTTGTATGTACAGGTATGATATGTGCAAATTTGAAATGTAAATAAGTATGTGTTAGATAAATAATGTATACTAGTGTTGTGTGTTCCACGATTATTGTTAGGTGTTCATGAGATGGATTGCCTGAGGGAAGAAACTTTTCCTGTGTCTGGTCGTTCTGGTGCTAATTGCTCTGTAGCGTCGACCAGATGGCATCAGTTCAAAGAGGGAGTGTGCTGGATTTGAGGGGTCCAGAGTGATTTTGCCAGACTTTTTGCTCACTCTGGATGAGTACAGTTCTTTGAGAGAAGGGAGGGTTGTACCAGTGATTCGTTCAGCAGTCCGGACTATCCTCTGTATTCTTCTGAGGTCAGATTTGGTAGATGAGCTGAACCAGACAGATATAGAAGTGCAGATGACAGTTTCAATGATGGCGGAGTAGAACTGTTACAGCAGCTCCTGTGGCAGGTTGAACTACCTCAGCTGGCGAAGAAAGTACAACCTATGCTGGGCCTTTTTCACAATGGAGTCAAAGTGAGTGTCCCACTTCAGGTCCTGAGAAATAGTGGTGCCCAGGAACCTGAATGTCTCCACTGCAGTCACAATGCTGTCCATGATAGTGAGTGGGGGGAGAGCAGGGGGTTTCTCCTGAATTCCACTATCATCTCCACAGTTTTGAGCATGTTAAGCTCCATGTTGTTAAGACTGCACCAGACAGTCAGCTCTTACCTCCTGTCTCGTAAGCGACGGTCACCGTCCTGAATGAGCCGATGATGTGGTGTCGTCTGCTAGCCTTCAGAGCCTTGACAGAGGGGTCTTTAGATGTGTAGTCATTTGTGTAGAGGGAGAAGAGCTGTGGGGAGAGAACACAGCCCTGAGGACCTCCAGGTGCTTATGGTGCGGGTGCTGGATGAGAGTTTTTCCTGCCTCACTAGCTGCTGCCTGTCTGTCAACACTTCTTCCTACAAATAACCCCATGGAGTGAGGTGAAAATGCTGAAATTCTGTATCAAATTCTGTATCTATTGTCTAACTCATCACATATTTCAAACACACATTGTAGCTCAAGGACACACTTTCCTTTGATTTTCTTTTCGGATTACTTAGTAGATTGATGAGCTGTTTGATGAGCCGGCTGTTTGTGTATATTTGTGCTATGAGTCATTTTTGTCCTTTGGGTAAAAGCGAGGGATGCCATAGACCGTAAGAAATAGAGACAGATGAAATGGGCTAAGAATATGTGTAACTAGCAGCAGTGTCAAAAACTTGATCTAGTACTTATTGATTTACTTGGTTGATTGTAATTAGAGAATTGATTTGAATTGAATTGAAGATCCACTTATTCATTTTTATATTTGTTTATGGTGTTGCTTTCTCTGGCATTATTCTCTCCTTGCATATGTGTTTGTGTATTTTAGACAGACTGTCAGTCTGTGCATTAGTAGTGCAGATTTTTCAGAGACTCTTTCTGCAGGTTACATCGTTACGGCGGTAGGTGGCAAGTCACTGAATGATTTACTCAGGAAAACATTTAACAAATTTGTTCAATGCTCCTTTATTCAGGAACAAAACAAGTGACTGTCTTTTTGATTGAGTCAATGAATCATTCACTCAGTGATTCATTTAAAAACATTGATTCATTCAGGAATAAAACAAATTACCATATTTATGTTTGATTCATTAAATCATTCACTAAGCAGTTCATTCAGATGCACAAGTGCCTCTCTATGAGTCACTGAATCACTGACTCTTTTGAATTTTTCAAAACACCAATTTATTCATGACCAAAACAAGTGACCATTTTTACGAGTGAGTCACTGAATCATTCACTCAATTGATTTGTTCAAAACACCAATTCAGTCATGAGTGAAACAAGTCTTTATTGAGTAAATGATTCACTGAATCAGTTACTCAGTTGATTCATTAAAAACAGCGAAACAAAACAAAATCAAACAAAAATAAACTATTGTGCATTTGCTCTAAGATGCAACTCTTTATTTTTCTTTGGGTTCATTTTGAGCTGTTTGAGTTGACAAAGCAAAAGTAGACAAATATGAACTTGTTTACTGTTGTATAAAAACAGTGAATCACACAGCTGAATCACTTTGTTAACTGTTTTAAAAAGGCGCTATTTGAATAAAATATTATTTATCCTTGTATTATTTCTTCTTCTTGTGTGACCTAAATGTGTATCCCTGCTTTTCAAAAAAAAATTCAGTTCAATGAAGAAAGAGCAAGTGTTTGCACTGTGTTTCTTCCCACAGTGAGATTCACTCTGGCTCTACTCTCCGATAAAACCTCCTCTAGCCCGTGTTTCGTTCCTAATAGTGTACAATATTTCTGACATCCTTGTCACGTAATCTATAGTGCTTATTCGATTAAAGACCTAATTGGAGTGAAAAGTGCTATGGCCTGGGCCGTGGATTAGCCGGGCTTTGTGTCAAGAGCCAAGTTTGGACCACATCCAGTCAATCATCTGTTACTGAACGTGAGGATAGTGCTGAGAGCTGGATGCACGCCAGTGGCCTTTTACTGAGGGACTCCATCAATATCAGGCCTGGCAGATAGTACTTTTCCTGCAGCTCTAATTCACTCTCTCCCTTCACTGCAGAACAAGCCTGACCTGTTCAGTCGGAGGAAGCATAGCCAGCATGTATATCTGCATCTGCTCATGCTTGTCTCCTGACAAGTGCTGTTTGGAGAGGGAGCACTGACCTTCTCTCTTTCTCTGCCCACTGCTTGTTGGAAGACAGTTCGTTCAGCTGGGGTCTGGCAAATGTTTGGTGCATTCCCATAAGAATTATCACAATTATATCTTTTTTTGTTTGTCCTAGATGCTAATGAGATGAAAGGGAGCACAGTTGGAGTCCTTTATACAAGTTTACAAATTCATTTATTTTTATTATTAATAAAATGTTGAATTTATCAACCTAATAAAACAGAAACATTGCTTGAATTAAGAAGCAGAGTCTTCACGTATTACACAAACATCCTGTGACTATGCAGACCGAATTCGAACAACTCTGTAGATTCACATGTGACTGAATCTGAGTGATCACATTGATTTTCAGGAGCTTGGTGAGCTATGATTTGGACAGGATGCACTGCGGGTGTCAGGCTGTAGCTGGAGGATGCTGATGCGGCTTTAAATTTGAGAGTTTGCAGCATATCCAGCATTAATCTTCTGTCTCCCCCAAGCTTACACTTGCATAAATAAATTACACCATTCTCATTCGTTTAGGCCAGAAGAGACTGGCCCCATGACTGAGCCTGGTTTCTCCCAAAGTTTTTTCCTCCATTTCTGTCACCTGATGGGAGTTTGGGTTCTTTGCCACTGTCGCCTTTTGCTTGCTTAGTTGGGGTTTAAAAAATACTTAATATTCAATAATATTATCAATTTGACTGCACTGACACTATCGGATGAGAACAAGCTTGAACTGAATTGATCTAGATGATGACATTACTGTTTTCTGCAGAGCTGCTTCATAGCTGAATCGAATTTGTTTCATATGTTAACTTTTGGCAACTTGACACTGTTATTGAACTGAATTGAATCACATTGAAAGATCTACTCAAGCCTTCTGTAGGCCGCTTATGGCTAATCGAACTCCTTTTCTTCATGATCTTTACACGTACTTAAACTGCAATCAGCACTGACACGCATTCAAACTAATCTAACACTATTGTCTTTCTAGAGCTAGCTTTACAGGCAATTTCAATTATTGGCATATTTATTTAAGTTTTGCATCATCTGATTTCGCTTTCTTGTCCTGCACTGTAAAAAAGTGGCAACCTGCATTGTAAACTTGGAATGATGTTGAATTCTTGTGAAATTAATTTTGTTGTATAAACTATGTATTTAAAGAAGGTTTTTTTTTTTGTTTTGTTTTTTTAATTTACAGTAATTTTAAATATTTTTGACTTGAATAAAACCAGGTAATTTAGATTACCATCATTTACCATCATTTTTAATTGCTTTGACACAATCTGTATTGTTAAAAGCGCTATATAAATAAAGGTTACTTAACTTGCACACACCCCAAAAAATCTTGGGTGTGAAGCAAGTGGCATAGTATAAATGGGACGTTCAACCCAATTGGATAGCAATCCGTTTGATTAAGATGCATGAGCTGACTTCATGCGAATTCATTATGTGTTCTAATGGACTCAATTATTCCCATTCAAGTCGGTGTGTAGGTGTTGCTGTAAGTGTGAGGAAACGCATGTAATACTTATTATTCTTAGAACCAAAGTAGCTCAATTTATAGCAAAATAATGTATGGCCTTTATAGAAATCTGCAGATAAGTGCTGAAATGTTACTATTGTGCATTGGAAGTTATGTTCTTAAAGGGGTCATGAACTGCCTTTTTTATTATTTTGTACTGTTCTCTGAGGTCCACTTATAATGTTATCAATATTCTTACATCAAAAACATCATAATTTAGAAATAATAAGCTATTTTCTGTCCTGTTTTAACCCCCCTCCAGTGAAACAACGCTCCATTTGAATAGGCGTGGTGGATTGTAGACTCGGAAGTAAACGCCGACTGCTATGATTGGCTAACAGTTTTGTATGCTTGACAGCCTATATCCTTCATAGATGGACGCTGCTGTGATTTAGGCTAATCTCGATTCATATCAAATGATCTGCAATAAAAGACAAAGCAATAGTGATCACATAATAAAAGAGTAACTCACACTTGTGTGGTGTGACATTGTAGTCCAATATAGTCCCCACAGCATCGTCTTTTAGTTTCAATGTTTCTGAAAATCCTGCATTGAATTGTACCTTGTTTGTAAATGAATCCAAAGAAAAATGAAGTAAACAAAGGACCAAGTTCTTACTGAAGTGGTCTGGAACTTCATTAAAAATAAAGTTCATCCACTATTTTCTAATTGATATCAGAAGGATGGCAACGCAAACACTGTTTTTCCACAGTTTGGCACTGAACAGCGTCTTGTTGTCTTTGGAGCCATTTTTATCGTTTGGTTTCTGCATAGACCTAATTTTGTCTCTCTCGTTATTTACACTACATTTGCGAATCAGTAGCTCCGGCTAAACCGGCAGGGTATTTAGACCAGCGGTGTTTAGCCACACTATTATGTCATAAAGTGGCACATTCCACAACCTGTCGTTTTGGCAGATTGGCTTCAAAATAAGCTGTTTTTAGAATAACGAGAAAGTTTTGAACAATTACAAGATTACAAGATGTTTTTATAGTACAATGACCTCTTAAATGTCAAAAGATCAAGAGAATTTTGGTTTCTCAGTTCATGACCCCTTTACTGAAGTATATATACTTCACTACTGTAAGGGAAACAGGTCAATTTAGCTCAAAGGGAATAATTTAAGATTTTAAAGGGGACTCCACCATTAATATGCAAGGGAATTAGGACAGAATCACTGTTTTACGGCGGGGGGGGGGGGGGGGGGGAGATGGGGGGGGGGGGGGGGGGGGGAAGGAGGGGGGGGGGGGGGGGGGGGAAGGGGGGGGGAAAAAGAAAAAGACGGGGGGGGGGAAAGGGGAAGGGGTGGAAGAGTGTTACACTGAGACCCATCGCGTCAGTGACGAGCCGTATGACATCAACTCTGCAATGGATATTTATTTCCAAACTATAGTGAAAGCACTATTAATTAGCACATGTAACAAGGTCGGCAGTTTAAGACATTAACTTGTGTGCACAAAACACAAGATACTTCTCTTTCAATATAAATAAGGCTTTATTGGATAAATCTAAGACATATAAACTAA
This sequence comes from Sinocyclocheilus anophthalmus, assembly GCA_018155175.1. Classification (NCBI taxonomy): domain Eukaryota; kingdom Metazoa; phylum Chordata; class Actinopteri; order Cypriniformes; family Cyprinidae; genus Sinocyclocheilus; species Sinocyclocheilus anophthalmus. Next base: position 127,468 of record JADLZN010004784.1, read on the forward strand.
TCTAACACACGCATTCACACACAAGTTGCAGAAAGAGAGAAAGTGAGGAAATAACTAGTTTAAGAGAATGAAAATGTGAAATCCCAAGTTTACAGCAATATGTGCAATTGCATCGATCTGAACAACCATCAATCACTTAATTAACACCTCGCATTGAGTTCCTCAATGAGGTTAAAGTTTATATTAAATGCACCAGTTCAGCTAGAGGTATCTGGAGGTACTTGCTTTCCTGTGATGGGGGGTTCCCTTTCTTGTCTGGTTGCCGAAAGGGGTTTCCCCGAGGTTGCTGATTGGCTGGAGGTTCAGTCTTGGGAAGCAGTGCTTTGGGCGGCTGGCGACGCGGAGCTGTGTTCTGCAGTTGAAGTTTGACAGCACTTTTCGAGATGCGGCGTTCGCAACTTACTCAACACACGAAACTCTCAATGGAAAATAAAATAAACTAAAGAAATAGGAATAGAAGTAAAGTTTGACGAGACCATGTGGCGTTTCTCCTCATGGTTTTGGAGGAGCTGGCGTGTAAGCTAGAGCACGCTGAAAGATTAAAGAAGCATGATTAAAAAGCATAGCTCAAAGCTATGACTAAAAAGAGGAGAGTAAGAAGGGGGTTGAAGAAGAGAACCAAGAGAACCAAGAGCACCAAAAGCCAAGAGAGTGATTTGATGGTGTTTCTAGTATTTAAACCAGGCTGTTTAACACACCCCAAATGGTGTCTCGACCAATTGTAGCTCGGGGTGTTGCAATGTTTCTCCTTCCCATTCATAAATCAACTGTTATCTCATCATTCACATGATCTGCGTTTTTCCCGCTCTGGTACGAGTATACATTTTGGACATGATTTCTTATAATAAGAATATTATACATTTGACAAAGAATTGATTGGGAGAAACGTTTCAAGCAAGAAGATTCAAGCTCACACATACCAAACATGAATACGACCCTTTTAGCTGTTCAATAGTTATTAAAAATACATACACGATAAATGATTAAGACCTGGTAAGTCACATGTAGGTTACATACATGAAATGGAGTTACATTTATAGCAATGATTAGTTGCTTGAGTCTTTTTAGTGTCATTTAGGTGCATGGAAGGGCAGTTTCCGTGCCATTCTGTGAATACATGAAGACCAGAGATTAAGAGGTCTTTAAGGAATCTCCGACAGTCTGTTCTTTGTCGTGAAGTGGGGGAAGTCAATTTACGAGGAGCTTGTGACTGTAGTTACTATCGTGTGATAGTCATGCGGTCATCTCTTTTGACCATTATTCTTGATAACTTGCCCCAAAATTGACAATCTCCTTGGACTTGTCAATGTGTTCTTTTGTGTTAATGTTGAAAACTGTTCTGTGACAGGGGTTTAGGTTTAGGCTTGCTTCAGAGGGGCTAGGGTCTGATTTATGACATCCTGTTGTCTTGGGCCTCTGTGGAATTTTTGTGACTCCTCGTGCCTCAACTCGGTTTTGACCAAATCTTAGATTGTCTGATTCGGTCTGATATCCTACAACGACATTAATTTTCATGAATTTGTGTTTTATACTAAATAGCGTTTCAGAAACATCACACTTGACTACTTCACAAGTAAATATATATTACTATAATGAATAAATTGAGGCTATCTCACATTCGCTCAGATGTATAACTACTAGGAAAAAGGTTCATGTTAGCAAAGGCATCCTTGTAATGCCCTCACATGTTCCCTCTATACAGTTGCCTTTGGCAGACGTTCTGCCAAACTAAATGTGTGGTTACTGCGCTTTCCTGAGCACAGCTGCTCCCCATTTCATTAGTGTATTGAGGCAAGTCTTTTCCCTCTCTGATTAAAACTAAGAGCATGTTGGCCGCGGTGTCTAGCTCGCTCCGTGCTTACCAAAACAAATCGCTGACTGCAGGAACCAGCGGAGCGCAGAATTGGCCTCCTCTCCTCCTCCTCTCGTTTCCAAGGCCCGCAGAACCCCGCCTTCCTTATCTGCCTTGTGTCTCCTTAGGCTGCCTTGGTCTGGGGATTTGTTCAGGGTTGTTTTTACCATTAGAGGCTCCATTACAAACATGAAAAGGTCAAAAAGCACATGTGCACATGTAATTGTGGCCTGACCATTGTTAGCACGGTGGAGAAGATAGAGCTGCCATCAGCCTTCCTCATTTGTCCGGGGAGTGTGAGCTTTTAATTATTTAGCCTGAACCTATTTGATCGATGCCGAAGAACCGCACTTCTGTACCTCCTGTGGCACAATACCAGCGTCCCGGTTCTGCGCTTAAATATTTATGAGGAAAGAGTGTAAGGAGTTTGGAGGATGGTTGAAAGGACGGAAATTGAAAGAGGATTCCTCAAGAGGATTTCTTTTTTTTTTCTCTCTCTCTCTTTGACTCTAATGAATTTTTGATCATCAGAAATATGTAGTCATTTCCATGGAAATGAAGTGGATGAAAACGGCCGATGATTATTTTAAGATCAATGCCGGGTATCAGAGTCTGAAATTCTAGAGACTTTTAGGTAATTGTCAAGAATAGCTTTTATTGCACACTTTATTGTGCTCACATGCTTTTAATCCACATCTCTCGTTACTCTATAATCACTGATCATGCCCTTTTATACTGCGCTCCGTTTTGCCCTTTAGAAGCTCAGGATTTTCTGCCGTTCTCATATCAAGCTCTATCTAAATAATTGATCCTGATTCCATCCGTCAATGTCTCGTCTCTGGGTTGCGTCAATATTAAAGGTCTCTTTGCTAATCCTCTACTTCTTTTTGTGCTTCCAGAAGGTTTTTTGGACCTGTGTGAAGCTCTTGTTTACATTACAAATTGGAAGTGGATGAGGTCTTCTCATTCTTTACATAGCGTTGAATTGTAGGCTTATTGTATGGATTTAAATATACAATAAATTGTATAGACAAAAGAATGTGGATGTCCAAACATCACACCAATATTATTTTGAACATTTAATTTGTTTAATATAGTTTCTTCTTCCCAAACAACAACAACTTTGTTTGTTTGAATTTCAGTGTTGTTATAGTTAAATAAAACTATTAAAAATAATTTTCTTTAATAAAAAAACATATAAAACAATATATAAATATTGAAAAGCTAAAACTTAAAAACAAACATTACAACTGTTGCATATATATAAATATTTAAAGCCAAAATCTAATAACAATGACAAAAGTACATGACAAAATTACCTAAAATGAAATTAAAATATATAAATAATACTAAAAACCACTGGTTTCCATATGTTGGAATATGGCTGTGCAGATTTGCTGCCATTTAGACACAAGACTATCAGTTAGGTCAGGCCTATGTTGGGTGATGGGATGTGGCTCACTGTTCTAATTCATCCCAAAAGTGCTTAGTAGAGACTCAGATCTGGGCAGATTTTCTTGCTGATTTGAAATATGTTATTCAATTAGATAGGAGACCAGGATTAGATAGGAGCTATATCTGCATAACTGACAAAAGATGTGTTCCCAAGATGGCCGCCTAGAGAACTGACATGTTTTGAATGGGTCTTCAGTGCTATAAAACATCTCACACGCCAGCCCAGTAGGTGGAGGAAATGCACCTTTTACATTGGTGCATAAAAATGCTATATGAACAGGGGTGCACATAAGAGGTACGCAGGTACACATGCGCAACCAAAATAAAAAATGTGCTGTGTAAATAAGTTCAGACCGCTCATTTGTGCACCGACATGGTTTACAGCTTTTAGATGCAGCACACTACCATTTATCAGATGCCAAAACTGTTAGAACGGTATAAGATTTCTATACTCTAGCTATCCGCTGTGGCTGCCGTTTTCAAACCAATGAAAACTTTGATTTCACATTCACGTGATCTCCCTTCAGTCGGCAGTGGCTAAAATGGCCGCATATACTACTCAAGCTTTTCTTCCTTTAATTTAGAAGAATACTGTATGAAAATTTCATTGATCCGCTTCAAAAAGTAAATGTTAGCATTTTATTGTTAAGTTTACTATAAAATAATTGTATTACTGTAATACCTTTCCCCCTTTTTTATTTTCAATACTAAGTAGTATATCACCACTTTATTATTTTATTAAAAAAATTAAATAAAGTGCAATAATATACCATTATTGATTATCACTTACTTATAATTATTAAAAAATTTTTTTGTATGAGTTTTTAATGCATTAATGGGTGCACACTAGTTTCATTTGAGTGTCCAAACCAAATCTCCATGTGGTCTGTTAAGACAAACTTTCCTCAGGCTGAAAACTCGTTTATTTTCAGGCCTTCTTTAAGTATTACGTCAGTGAACTTTGTGGGAGGTTGTTTCCCAAACTGATGCAAATTAAATAATAAACAAATGATTAAATACGAATGTCATTTTCTTTTTAGCTGCCGCTAGTGTGTATTTTAAAGGGGCATAGAATGCATTTGGTCAATTTTTGCTTTCGCTTTGAAGGCTGTTACCATCCCTATTGGGTGTCATAAAGACGATTCTGTACAGTGTCAAGACTAAAGTCAAATCCAAAGTTGATATTCTTTATAAAAGTTAAGAGTCCACCACGCATACCAAAAATGGCTCGTTCTAACACGCCCCCAACATGTCTACATCACATTCGGGTTTTGCTAATGTCCGATAATGGTGAATTTGCATAATGCCGCCTAAATGTTCACGCAAAGAAAGTAGGCGTAATTTTTATTCTCGCTTTAGTATTGTTGCTGCCGCCATGTCATGCTGTGTGTTTCTTTGTGAAAGCGAAACTACTTTGTTTGCCTTCCAAAAGAGGACGATATCCACATCATCATGCCTAGACGACCTTGCTGGTCGCTGAGGAAATCATCACTTCGCCTGTGATCCCGCCGGCTCGTCCTTTCCCCGTGGAATGAAGCGGATTCCACCCTGGTCGTCACCTTGTGATTGCCATCCTTTCGCGAACCCCAAGCCTCCACTCAGCTCTATCCCACCGTGTGGTGACGCTGTGTTTTCGTTGTGTAAGCGAACTACTTGTGTTTGCCTTTTCCAAAATATGACCAGACTACTAGAATAATTGTATTTACACCAATTTTGCAGAACAGTCAACCCAATATTAGATGTGTGCACACATTTTCTGAGTCCTGTTTTCGTCCTGATCTTGGGAGAGTTGACTACAATGCCGGCTGTTTTGACTCACGGACTGTAAGTACGTTTTCATTTTAAGTATTTGCCACTGATGATTCAAACGCGAATTTTGGGCAGTAGAGTAGCACTTGTTATTTGTCTTTTCTCCGATCCAAAATGCAGACATGGTTTTATGTTTACGTCGCGCGATGCAACGTGTAAAAAGACAGTATAATTCATTATAATCCATAATTATGTCCCCACCCCACTTGAATGCCTCGTTTATAATGGGTTTTTTATGTTTTTGTTTTTTTGTCTCGTCGCCTGTCCTGGACAGGGCATCACAGTATGGTAGGGGCGTAACATTTCCGTCACACGCTTGAGGTATTCAGCCAATCACAACGCACTGTATAGCTGGCCAATCAGAGCACACCTCGCTTTTTCAGACCGTTGAGCTTTGTAAAAATCGACGCGTTTTCAGCAGGCGGGAGATAGAGGAGAAACAATAATGTACAGTATGTGTAAAATAATGTTTTTTGAACCTTAAACCGCATAAACACATTTCATTACACAAAATGCACAAAATTATGTTCTTTTTAGCAACATCATATGACCCCTTTAATATTATATGTGTCAACATAAATATAACAATTGTTTTAAAAAAATATTTCACTGGTTTTAACAATTTCTAGTTGTAATTTGTTTACACATTTCACTATGTAAATTGAATTGCAACATGGAATTGATTTTAAACAATGCTGAAAAGGCAGTGATTAGATTTTCAAGTGGCAAAATGGTCGACTGTCTGAAATCCCTGTTTTCAATCAATCAAGCAAATTTGGAGCTGTTGTCAGTAGGAAAACAATGTTTCGGCGGAACGGTTATTAAGATTTTAATGAAGTTTTTGCTCAGTGGGTTTTCATTAGATGACTCTGCTTGATTTCCTTTGTTGGGGTTGCTGACAGACGCTATTTAATGGAAGTGCTCTACCTGCTGTGTCCAACATCAAATGCACCTGCCTGATAATAGCAGCTTCTCCGTGAGCGATCTTCATTTTATTTCCTTGTTCATTTGGTCACTGCACTGAGACCGACATTGCGATAATGATAAAGTGGACAGGTCACTTTCTCTCTCTCTCTCTCTCTCTCTCTCTCTCTCTCTCTCTCTCTCTCTCCTGCTTTGTAATTGGTCAAAGTGTGGAAAGCCTCAGACACTTTTATCTCTGAGCACTTTTATAGGACAGACAAATCTGATTACTGTCAGACCTGCTCTTCAGATGCTGGGAGAGTCCATTAGAATAGAGTGAGAGAGGAAGAAGGTAAAAACATATTAGGTGTCTTTGTCAGTGGCGGTCATGATGTAAAGGTCACAGTAACAATATTTCCCAGTAATCGTTGCATCTGTTTGTTCAGTGTTAGTACATTTTATTCTTTTAAGGTGCACAACTGTGAACTATAACCTTTGACTTCACTTAGAAACCAAAGTTCAATTTTGTTGTCATTTTGTACAGCATGATCTTCAGTGTGTTCTGTTGCATTGAGCCATGGATTTGTGGATTCAATGCATTGATTCATTTCAGTTATATTTTATTATTTATTCAGTGCAGGGAAACCATCCAAGCAACCTTGCTCCCCATTAACAGAAGAAATGGACATTTCTTTATGTTCCGCAGAAGAAAATCATCCATCTGTGGTGATCCGAGCGGTCACAAGGAGAATCACATGGAGATGTAAACATGGGAGAGATGTTGGCATCCAAAAAGGTGTTTATTTAAAGCAATTGTGCAAAATGTGCAAATAAATGTGTTTAAGAGCATAGAGCATACATAAAACAATTGCTATTAATAAAAATCGTCTAAAAACTCCCCTCTACACAATCGAGGCCAGAGTTTACTCTGCTCAGGCAGCGCTTCAATAACCTTGTTTGACTTATTCTTAAAGCAGTTCGTCCACTCGTTCCCCCTGCTACTACTGACAGCCATCTTATATACTGTATACATCTTTTCTGCTCTTACTAATTGGAACATACAATTTTTATAAATTCACAAGTTCACATTTACATATGATCGGATAGAGTAAAGGTTATGCATATTTGACTTGCTGTCCTAGGGGAGGCTGAGATAGGAATAATTAGAAGTGAGGAGATGGGGTGGTGGAGGGATACTAGAAAACTGTCAAGGAACAGAGGTAAGTCTGCTGTGTATATATACCTCTTATTTTTAAGTCTGCTGTGTATATATACCTCTTATCTTGACTACAATAAAAACTATGGATAAAACCAAAAACATACATTTGCACAAACATTTCCATAAATTAGAGAAAATGATCGCTTCCCCACAAAAACAGTGATGGAAGGTAACGTAAAGGTCACTCCATCACTCAGACTTAATTGTCCATCTGAGTTTTGAATATTGAAATTTTGATTAATTTCATTGCCTTGTAACTCTTGAGGCAGGATGTGGACACATGGCTGCTCATGTCGAAAGCAATTCACAGGAATATGAGTGAATTTAGTCTGCTTCACAGATCGTCACAATTCATGCTGCTGAGCACATTAACAACTTGAACATCTCTTGTTCAAACCAGTAAAGTGCTTCTTCCTGTACTGGACTAGCTGGTTAGTTGCTAAATCGTGCGCAGCAACTGAGCACCTCCTGTTCACTTACGTGGTCCATTACAGCCACATCTGCTCACCTGTAACTAGTTCAGTGGCTGAGTAATGTTGCGTCCAGTGACTTGAGCTGAGTTTGATCTGCCCATATGTCCTCAGCATCTTAGTACAAGAACGCACATCAACTCTCTGGGACAGATGACATCTTGGGAATTCTCTACAGGCATCTCATGGAGTGCTTACTGCATGGTGAAACAACACCATTTCAATACAATAGAGTGATTCTTTGAAAAAATCACCCACATGGTTGTATATATTTGCCACTAAAACTCATATCTTCCACCTCCTCCAGCCATCTGCCGAAAGAGATCACGCTTGAACTGTGACATCAATGACAAATCCATTGTAAAAATGTCACATAGATGTGGGCCACAAAAATAAAACCACTTAGGAAGCTCATCAGCCTGAATTGCAGGTTCTTTGTAACTTTGACCCTTTTGATGTCTTGCGCAGCGCTTCGCTTTTTTTGTTCTAACATCCCTGAAAATGTGACCAGGACTGAAATAGCTGTACGCTTCTGTAATTAGCCCTTTTGTCATTTCCTGACCTCATCTTCCCCTCTCAGCCATTCTGAGTCTTACACAAAACAGGAAGAAGAGCTTCCTTTTCATCTCTCAGTGGCGCGGCGGCAAATTGGCGCTAATTGCTTAGAGATAATTAGAACTCCTGGAAGAGGTAGAGAGTGACTAAAATGAAAGGTCAAGAAAAAAGATGCGCGTTTAAAGAGAGGGAGCATCACATGCTATGTGCTGTTCATCTCATAGAGTGAAACTAAAGGTCCTGCTGATATAATTTTTTCACAAAGCCAAAATTGCAGAAAACACCTTATACCACAACACTGTATATAACTCCTAAGCAGGCAAGTGCATTGATCCTTGCGCAGCGACAATTCTTCCGGCATCCCTCCACCTCCCCTTCTCCTCCTCTAATTCCTTCACTTTTTCCTCCACACTGTACCATCAAAAGAGTGTGTGTGTGTGTGTGTGTGGGGGGGGGGGGGGGGTGAACTAAGTACAGGTGATCTAACAACTGGACAGTTCAAGCAAGTCACTTAACCCAAGGTTGCTCCAAAGGGACTGTCCTACAATTAGTATGCTCTAAGGCTGGTGTCCTGCAAGCCAATTTTCAGTTGGAAGCTTAATTTACATAGCCATATGAGAATTAGAGGAAGCGTCTCTCAGTGGAGAGCCTTAACAGCCTCAGTGACTCAGTTCCCTGCTGAGTTAATGGCCTTGCGACTATATCACAACATCTAGAATGCTTGATATTATCACAGGCAGTGGCTGGGACAGACTCTTGTGGCCTTGGAAGTGACCAATGAGCTTCTTCTCACATTTAAGAATGGACAAGGCATCGTGCTGCTCAGATCTGATCCAAACTTTTTCTTCAGCACATACCACATACTCCGATTGCATAAGCATCTTTTTTTCCCCTGCCGTTCTCCTACACTTAAATGACTAATAAAAAAAAGCGGAGGCAGAGCAGTCTGTTTATTGAATATACATCTTTTTCTTGCCGAAGCGGCGCATGGACTTAGAACAGCCCCAAAGGGACAAATACGCATCCATATCCTAATTCAGTCTATTACAATAGTTTATGTTCGCATGGTGCTCCTGTTCTTATCTTTATATTGTTTTGCTGCCAAAATGGGCTGTTGCAGTACATGAGGGACTTCCAAATGGAAAGGGTGAGATTTCAGTGAAAACAGTCGGTAGGTGTGACATTTCGACAAAAGTCTGTAGTTGTTTGAGTCAGCTAGTAGGACGTTGCCTTTAGTTGTTTGGATGAAAAGTAACCTGTTAAATGGTAATTAACCAAAACAGTTCCCGCAGATAAATCTGTTAATTTAGTGTCAAACAACTGGCATTTTTTGTGTTTTGCAGAGGCAGTAATTGGGTGTAATTCTACACAAGTAAATCTCTGTGATCTGCTGCGACTTCAGTGGTGGATGGGTGGTAATTGCTACAAAGAGCCAGAGATAATTTACTTACACATGCACAACTAATCAAGCGTTTTTTTTGACATTTTAGAATGATGGTAAAATCTACAAAATTATGAAATGACACAAATTGAAGTGTGGCATTTATGTCCGAAAATGTTAATTAAAATTACTTATTTATTATTTATTAAATCCTATCTTATATTTATTTTATGTTGGCCTAGAAGTGCCATTTAAAAATAAAATGGTGAATTTGATTATTATTGTAAAAACAAAACAAGTGAGGAAATAAATTACTTAAATTTTATATTAAATTGACAGATAAATATACATACAGTAAAGTAATTCATGTTTAATAATGCAGTTAAATGTAAGAGAAAAATAATATATTAAACGTTTTCATATACAAATAGTTTTTCTTTATCATGTTGCTAAATGCATCTATTTATTTGCAAAAAAGGTGTATTTGTATTTTATATTAGTGTAATGAAATTTATTCCTGTGATGGCAAAGATGAATTTTTAGCATCCAGTGTCACATGATCCTTCAGAAATCATTGTAATATGCTGATTTGGTGCTCAAGAAACATTTCTTATTATTATCAATGTTGAAAACACCTGTGCTGCTTAATATTTTTGTGGAAAATCAAGCATAGCACTAGTTCTGGCAGGTCACGTCAGTCAAGCTTGCATCAGCTGACTTTCAGCTGATCCACGTCTACCTATAGGGATAAAACCCCTATCACAGCATCCATAAAAAAGGTCCTTCAGTATTATCAGCGGCTTTCACATTGGCTCAGTAGCTAATAACCCTCCTCCATCCCCAGCTCCTCCTCTCGTCCAGTCAGGATTTGGCCTTCTGACTCTTTGTATCAGACTAATTTCTAAATGTTTACATTAAATTATTGTACATTTCATGTATGTACGGCGCACTACAGTTATGTGGGTTTTCTGTTATGTTTACCATGGAGGGTGGGGGGGGGGGGGTTATTGCTGCTCTCCCTGCTCTTATCCATGCTAGGCTGCATGGATGCGCAGGGAGTTCTTGCCCAGAACAGAACCATACCGCCAATGAAACCATCCAAACTAAATGCTAATTTTCAATCATCTTTGATGATAGTTGTCCTGACAGAACGAACACTTTTGATCAATTCAAAAGTGTGTCCTTGCTGAATAAAAATATAAATTTGTATACATTTTTAAATGAATAGTGTGAATTTAATCAAATTTGTCCAAATGTTTAATTTGGCTGGCTTTCAGTGTATTGTACCAGGACACTGTGTGCTTTGGCTCACTTTGTCCATGTTATTATAATGGTCAAATAATTTCAACCAAAATACAGCTGCGGTAGACCAAAAAGTGAGAGGAACATTACGGGAAAAGCAGAGAGAATACTCATTTTTGAAAAGCTGCAGTGAAAAATAGACTTCCATATTGTGATCAGGGCAAATGAGATTGTGTAGGGGAAAGAGATGCTCAGTGAGTGTATGTTGAAGCACCGTGTCGTGTCTGAATTCTAATTTTATGGCACTTGGGAGTACAGACTACAGGCCTCTCTGGCCACTTGTGCTGCCCGCCTGCCATGGAATATAATGTGTTTTGAGAGCAGCCCTATTATCCAGGCCTGGGGGAAGGAGGCTGAAGTGGCCAGTGGAACAGCCCTTAGACAGCACTGCAGGTCTGTTTGTGTGTGTGTGTGAGAGAGCCACTTCTCAGCGCTGCTTCTGTTCTTAGTTCATTCTCTCAACAGACAGCCGTCGAATCATGCATTGGTGTCGAGTGAAGCCCAACGCAGGAGCGAACACCTCCGAAGAGCCTCTATAAAAAAAAAAGATCGGGAGATAGCTTTTCCTGATGTAGCATGTGTTCTCTTCTGCTTTAAATTCTCACTATTGTGAAACATAGTGTTAAAACCCTAATTCCTCAGCGGGATCAGAGATTGTGTTTTGAGTGTATGTCTTAAAATCAGGATTGGTCCACCAGGAACTAAAACCAACAACGATTTAATATATTGAACACACTGCTGAAACGGGACTGAAGTGTCATTTGTTTTTCACAGGAGAGCTAAATGCTGGGTTACGCTGGATGAGATAATAGAGGGCCATGATGAATGACACAGAGAGACAAACTGAGGTATTCAGCACACTTCGGTGTGATTTTGTGAAAAATAGCCGTTATTCACTGAAATGTTTCTGCCAAAGTTATTGTATTTTAAGCAGACAGATTTAGCAAACAAAAACAAGTATCGGAGGCTGTAACTGGAGTAAATAACACACGGTAAAACGTGGCCTGCCTGCTTGTTATTATGGCACAGACCTTTTTATCTTGTCTTTTTCTTTTTTGTTGATTACCGCCCATTCACTTGAATTAATTACATGTAATTCTATCGATAGCTGTACAATATATCATGAATTAATATTATCTATTTTATTCTAAAATATACTTAAATATGAATCGCGTATAGCCATTCTATATTCTACTTAATATGAGAGATTCAAACGTTTTTAGTATAAAAAATTTCTATACTGATCAAATGTTAGCTATAATCCGAAGGTGTTGTCTATGATAATTATAACGTAATATCATGTTCACATTTTAGTAATTTATTCTAGAATAAATTGATATTTGAATTGTATTTGTATTCGAAAATACACTTAAATATTAATCAGTATTGCGTTTATTATAGTTATATTATAAGAAACTGTAGCTATTCATATTATGTTGAGTCATATTCCCATCATTAGTATTTTTTTTCAATTAGATTAATTATTCATATTTTTTATTGTATTTTTCTCTAATATAATATTTTTTAAGCAACTAATATTTTATTCTAAAATATACTTAACTATTAATGCATTATATTTTTATTGTAGCTGTTATAATTATGCTATAATAACTGCATAATTAAATATTAGATATTTATATTTGTGGTCTGTTCTATATTACAGTTTAATGTTAGTGATTCATATTTTTTATTATTTTTTATGCTATATATATTACATATTAGGATTCTATTTTTTTCTAATATATACTTAAATATAATATGGTTCTTTTTATAGTTTTCTGTATTATAATTAATATTTGCTAATATTTTGTATTCTCAAATAAAACAGCAATTTATATTGTTATTATCTGTATTCTATAGTATAATTGTATTAGCTATTCATATTTTCATTATCAATTCTTTTATTATCTATTGTAATTTAATATTAAAATTTTCCTTAGAATATATAGCTACTTAAAACGTCCATCAATGGGCAAAGATCATGGCATCAGAATAGCGTACAACATCTACGAGCAAGGGCTTATGGCTCTGAATTCCTTGGAAAAATCTCTGAGAGTGTGTTTCTAAGTAATAAATAATGAGCACCGAGTGAGAAAGAAAAGAAAGTGTGAAGGAGACTGCTGAGAAACAAACAAGGTGCAGTAGATCTTAAGATAGTTGTAAGCAATAATAGACTGTAAGCTTTACCCCACGCTGGCAAGCGTTCTGCCCGATGGGGGATTAAATATTAACAGGGGTTAGGGTAGGTCAGGGGGTGAGGAGTGATATTGATAAAAGGGGAATCCATGAAGGGGTGCCCAGAGTGGCGCATAATAAGCGAAGTCTGGTAACCGTTTTTGTGCAGCCAGTATCTGGCTAGTTCAGCTTTTGGCCTTGCTGGATGAGCGCTGTTATGTGTTTCTGTAGTACGTTTAATATATGCATACAAACGATCACAAGCAATCCACTGGCCTCAGAGAGGAATTAACAATAAAGTGTAAAAAGGCAATGTGGAGAAAAACACGGGCCAGCTCGCCCTCTGCTGATACGTAAAAACAAAACCACAGCCCATAATGGACAGCTATTGCAGTCACGCACATGAAACCGACCAGGCTTAGGAACAAACATTTTCGTCTCGCTTTAGGGTGTACGAAAAAATGGCATGGGTAATCGCGGATGATGCTCCATTACCGTGGTACGTGCCTTCAAAGACTTCAACCACACACCAAGAACTCAACTCGCCTCCGTGCCCTAACAGAGTGGGAGATGTTGATCAAGTTTGCCATGTCGAAAATAGGTCACTGTTCGTTCTGATGGAAAGTTCTTCAGAGCATGGAGGTGTGATTCCAGCACAGGGAGAGCAATAAGATGTATTGCATTCTCAGCTCTGGCTAATATCATATCAGTTCCTACAGTTTTGACATGTTCTGTCGAAAAGACTATTTTCATCAGAATCTGCATTTACTTCCTGTCGTATATCTCAGATCCTATAACCCTGGATGCTCACATATAATTCCTTTTTTTTTTTTTTTTTTTTTGTCTAAAATGTTTCTGTGTTTAAATGGTATACATAGGCCTCCATCAGTTGTGTCTTTGAAAAAATATTGATGTTGCAGTGTCCATTTTTTTTTTTTCAATCAGCTCTTATAAAATGTATGTGACAATTGTGTGTTTCCAACTGTTTTAAAACCTTTTTTTTCCTGTAATGCACCACATCTCTTTAATTGCATTTTGTAGCTTTTTGCTACATTTGAGAGTGAACAATGACTGGAAATTAACAAGAGCATGGTAAAAGATCATGCTGTCACACAACAGAAGAATGCAGACAAGTTGTATGAAATACAGAGTTTATTGAACAGAGGCACGGAACTGGACAGGAATGCAGACCTGAGTTGACGATCAATATGCAGAATGAAGGTAGACTTAACTTGCAGTATTTGTAATGACTCTCTTGCAGAGGAACGGATCCAAAGCAGATGAAGGGCAGATGACAGATAACAATAGACAGGTGCGTAACAGGTAAGGAGTCTTTAGTGTTCGTACGGACAAGACCAGACAAGGTAATGCAGGAGAAGTGTCTCTTTATAGTGAGTGCTGATGATGAGGTGCAGGTGCAGTGAATCAGAAGTCTGGAGAGAGTGAACGAGTGGGTAGAGCATGCTGATCTGGTGACGATTGGTTGTATTTGGTCTATGATGGTTGTGACTCCGTTACACATTCAAGTGGTCCATATAGCCCAACTGCTATATTCCAAGTCTTCTGAAGCTTAGTGTGAGAAATTGACTGAAATTTAACTCATTATTCGTTGAAAAGAAAGAAAGAAAGACATACAGGTTTCAAAACACATGAAGGTAAGTAAATGATGACAGAATTTGTATTTTTAGGTGAAATATCCCTCTTCTTTAAATTGAACCCATTTCTCATTCTTCCTCATCACACCACTACCTTCTTCACATCGTTATAAATCTCTCTGCTCTGTTCTCCCCACTCATTTCCTGTTATAAATATCATTTCTCTCCCTGCCGTCTTGATCTAAGCATTTCTAATTGAACAGTCACAGTTAACAGTCGGTCACCCTGTGGCAGGCGTGAGCACCAGTCAGTCTCAGCGTGGCGTTTGCCGTGGCCTTTTGTTTCTAGACTGATTAAGACACTGCTCTGCTCAAGATGGATTTTGGTGGATTAACTTTAATAGAGTAGCCCGATACACCTTACGGTGCCACTGAGATTCCCGAATAGATAGAGAGGTTGTATCAATTATTGACATTCAGCAGGGTTTTTATGGATTGCCGTTGCTGCAGTGTCTGTGTGGAACGTCTCCAATGCTGCAAACTTGACCTGTCCTTTAAAAATATTCTAAAGTGGCTGCAGTTGCACTCTGAACATGTTTATCTGAAGGCTATTGGTTGGCCTCTAGCCATCAAGTTCTATTTTGGCTATTGGTTGTTATATGATGCAGTCATTATACTTGTTTATTATACTTGTTTATATGTGTCAGTTTAAGCTGTACAAAACTGTGATTTAGTAGATTGACTACTGCCAGTAGATTTCCTCTATTTTTACATTTAGATTACTTTTGCTGTCATCTAATGCTCCCTCAAGGTTAATGGTTAAAATAACACCGTTAAATGTAATATTTAGCAAATGTCTAAATGAATAGTAATTTTTAAGACTTTACATAATGTTGTGATGCCTAATTCACTTGTAGCATTTAATTTTTTTTAAAAACATAAAATATAAAAAAAAATTAATATTGGACATGTATTGGTTATTGGATACAACATGAAAATAATTATCAGTTTATTGTTATAAAATTTTAATATTGGTGCATACCCACACTAAACCACTAAACTTGACTTTTTGTTGCTGACCCATATATTTAATCCAGTATTATTTTAGTGTCATTGGTATATTATTGTTTTTGTTCATAATTTGAATTAGTTTTTATTCTTAATAAAAAATTGTAAATGTAGAAAAATTGTAGATGAAAAAAAAACAGATGGTAGTTTATTTTCCATTTTCATTTTAGTTTTAGTTGAAGTTTTAGTATTATTGTTGTGTTTGTCATTTTTATTCAGATAATATTTTTAATATTATTGTTATTTCAGAAAATCCATTAGTTTAGTTAATTTTAGTTACTTTCGTCCTGTCAACGGGTAAACTAAAGTCAATATATAAATTGCATTGTCATATCTAGTTAATAGGGTGTAACAAAATTTCGAGGAAAAAAATATCGACTTTATTAACAGTAATGTTATTTCACAAAAATATTTGGGTAATAGTAGTTATTAGTTTTAGTTAGTGCTAAATCACCTGTTCTAATCACTTGTTCCTCTGAATCCCAGGACCAAAAAATATGCGGTATAGATGATGAACGATGATTAAATCTCCCAAAAGTGGTCACATGTGTGAGCACTTGAGTGGGCCGTAACATGATACGACACTTCTCATTGTTTAATAAATTTTAGTTTTATGTTGACATAATCGACTTATGTTTTCACTCAGATACCCGGGAGTGTTGCTTAAATGATTTTTGGTAATTCTAATCAAAATAAAACTGCGTTTAAATAGTCCGTTTAATAGACACGATGGTAAAATGATGTGGGAAGAATAACTCCAGACCGAGCGCTGAATCACTGATCACAATAGCCGTTGATATTGAATTTGCATAAAAAAAATACGCGAAAGAGTCAGTTGTGTCGTGCCTACACAAATGACGGTGCAATGGGCAGTAATGGCTAAAAGCAAAACATCACAGTACATTTTTACGGGTAGGTTGTGGTGGTAGTTGGGTCTGTGTGTACTGTGGGGGTGAAATTTCACATAGAAAGTTGTCTTAAAAACTCTGCCACTGGTGCAAAAAAAAGAATTCATGTTGACTACAAAGTGACAAGTGTTTTTGAAAAGTTACCAGAAGAATCGATTCGTATTTATGAAAGGCGTGAACCTTGTCTATTCAATGCAATTCTGATCTAGAGTCATGCTCAGAGTGTAACAATGAAAGCTTTGTAAAATTCTGACAAGCAAAAATTAACTAGGTTAAGTGCCTGACTTCAAAGGGGTCATATGATCTGCAAATAAAAGAACAGTACTAAATATGGTGTATTTGGGTAAGAAATATATTTGATTAATTACTTATATTTCGGTTAAAAACACAGTTATTTTCCCATACTGGCATCAACATTGATTGTTTCTCCTCTGATGCCCCGCACGTTCATGGGAACGCATTGGGGTAAGGTGTTTACAAAGGCTCATAGCGGTGGAAGAGTCATGGAAAAAGCGTGGTAGTGCTAGGTGATTGGCCAGCTATACCCAATGCTGTAGATATGGCCGAATACCAGCCAGTATTGTGACATGAACATGGTCCGGCCCTGACACCATGCAAACTGTGATGATGGCCAAAGCTGATACAGCCTAAAGCGATGAGTCAAAACATGAAGACCTTATAAACGGGCGAATTCGTGTGCATCCAGAGGACTAGTTAATGGCTTATACAGACTTCACTTGTCTTTTTCAAAAAACGAACGTTGCAAAAAATCGCGCCGCGTAAACATAAAACCGATGTCTCCTTGTGATCGAGAAATGACAAAATCTCACAACCATCACTCTACACTGACCCAAAAAACGCTTACAATATATACCTAGAATACCTCTTAAATTCTAAAACACCGTTACTTACAATCGTCGAACCGAGACTGCCATTGTCCAGTACTACTCCCCCGGGATACAGAGAACATCTTCCATAAAAATGTCTGCACACGTCGCTGAATGTTGGAAGTGAAGATGATTTTTTCTGAACAGTGTTGGATAATCCCAACATTAGCCTGTGATAATTCTCGTGCATTTACAGTTTTGAGAAGTCTAACAAAGTATGTTACACTTTTGCACAATGCAAACAGCATCAAGCAGCGGCAGGCCACAATGATCTACTAGCCGGAGGGTTAAAAGATGAGCAAAGGCGGGTGTGACTGAGAACGGCGCGGCAGTCGTGGGGCGCGCGATTTCGTACGATGCAGGCTTCGGCGGAAAAGGGACGTGTACCGCACATCCTTGCTTTGACTCGCATTCGTGCCTGTGAAAAAGCCGATCCGGCGATCGAGCAGCGCAAATATTGGTGAATAGTTATTCTCGAGCAAACCATCCAGCACAGATCAGCTCTAGACGTGATGAAGCAGATATCGTCCTCTTTTTGAAGACCAAACAAAGTAATTTCGCTTCCACAACGAAGCACACAGCACCTTCACAACATGGCGGCAGAAACAACAATACTACAGCGAGAATCAAATATTAAGCCTTTGTTCTTTGCGTGAACATTTGGGCAGCGTTATGCAAATCTTCCCAGATAGTGACGTAGGTATGTGGGGGCGTGTTAGAAGAGCCGTTTTAGGTAGGCGTGGTAAAAAACTCTTAACTTTTATAAAGAATATCACTTTTTATTTGAGACTTTAGTCTTTGCAACTTACAGATCTTCTTTATGCACCAAGAGCTTGTAACACTCCAAAGAGAAAGAAAAAATTGAAATAGCGTCATATGACCCCTTTAAGTAAGTCAAACTATTCGCATGAACATTACGATTTTATTTCAGCATTTAAGCATGAAGATTAATCAATAACTTATTTCATATTCATAACTGTTTGTGGATGGATCTTTCACAATAGCGAAGCAAGTGCTGAGATACATCTTTGAACATACTACAATGATAACACTCAACAAATAAAAACAACACTTACCAACATTACAAAATAAACCAACAACACAAACTGCTAAAAGTGAACCAAAAACAAGTTCAGTAGCACAAATAAAACCAACAAGAATTAAAAATCTCTACAGCATGATCTATTCATTTGCTGCATGCTGGGTGCTTTCATAGTATATATGCACTGTAGAAACACAGTATGACGCTGTTTGTTTACAAGAAATTTCTGAGAGTGCAGATAGATACAAGGTAACTCCCACTGTGAAATTAATGTGAAAGTAATGCAATTATTACTGTAATTTCACACTAAAATTTTTAAGTGTAATTAATATTCATGAGCTAAGCCTTTACCTTTTTATGACATCACAACCAACATGGCTGCAATGCACATGATTATGTCAATGCCATCTCTTGGTTAGTTCACATTTTTCCTGTTTGAAGACACTTTATCAAAGGCCAGCTCAATGGCAAGACTGACATCAAACATATATTTATTTGAATTGTATGAAAGTATAATGTATTTGTCATCTTATTGTTTCACAAAACAAATGATTTGCATTGCCTGCATGTCCCATCTGCCAATGAAACATTTATTAATGTAAATACCAATTGGCAATCAATAAACATAACTATAGCACCTCCCTGTATGTAAACACTGTCCTCATTGAACATATTGACAGCACAGTGCCGGGTCCAACCTGAACAATTTCAGAGCTGTTTCCCACTGCCTTGCTCTCAAATTGATTCTCTTTGAAGTTCCCAATTTGTGTTTTAGCACTGTTGATGTAATGTTTTCAACCAAACAACTTCTTTATCAAAGGCGTTTTTGCTTTTTTTAGGGTCAAATTTTCTAGTCATGTACATGAGGTTAAATGATTAATGGTTATGATAGCAAAATGAATGTCTGGAGCCAGAACAAATTTTGATATTTCATGTGTCTGACTAACACTCGATTCAATAAATATATCAAAACTAAATATTATTAAGATGAAATAACCATTAATAATAAGAGAAATATTTTTCTTGAACACCAAATCAGCATATTAAAATAATTTCTGAAGGATCATGTGACATTAAATGGCTGCTGAAAATTCAGCTTTGTACGGTGGCCGAGAGAGCTCAACGCGCTGCAAATGAAAAAAACACATGCAAATAGAACACCCTGAAATTAAAAAACATCTTCCTCATTTGACAACAACACATGCTGCAATACTCACAACCCACCACTAAAGGAACGCGCTGCAAAAACAGACAACGTAGATGCAAGATACTCACAACACACCCAAAAAATTTTAAAAGAAACCCATTCAATACCCAAAACACAAACAAATTACGAAACGTGCGCAAAACCACAACCGACAACCAAAAAAGAAACCCATTGCCTAAATGCGCACAACCCAACCACATTAAGACACTTTCTGCAAAAAAGCACGTGCTGCAAATACTCACAACCAACAAATAAAGAAAGCGCGCAAAACCAAAACGCGCTAGCAAATCTCACAACACAACCAAATTAAGAACCTGCCAATCGCACACACAAACAATAAGAACCAGGGCAATACTCCCAACACAAACAGTAGAACACAGCTGCAAACCTCACACACAGACCAATAAAGATCCGCGCTTGCAAAAACAGAAACGTGCTGCAATTGCTCACAACACAAACAAATAAAGAAACCCATTGCAAATACTCACAACACAAACAAATACAGAAACGCGCTGCAAATACTCAGAACACAACCAAATACAGAAATGTGATGCAAATTCTCACAACACAACCAAATAGAGAAACGCGCTGCAAAAACAGAAACGTTCTGCAAATACTCACAACACAAACAATAAAGAAATGTGCTGCAAAAACAGAAACACGCTGCAAAAACTCAAAACACAACCAAATAAAGAAACACACTGCAATACTCACAACACAACAAATAAAGACCCATTGCAAAGCTCAATCAACGAAACAAATTAAGAACACGCTGCAAATCGCACAACCAAATACAATCCAGACAAGCGCTGCAAAAAACAAAACGGCTGCAATACCACAACCCACATTAGAAACCGCTGCTAAATACTCACACCCCAAACAAATTAAGAACACGCTGCAATATACTCACACCCCAACAAATAAGAAACACCTGCAAATACGCACAAACACATACAAAAGCAGAACTGCGCGGCAAATAGCACAGACCAACAAGTCTTAAATGTTTAAGTAACCGCAAATGACAACATGGCTGGCTTAAGCATGGTCTACTCTGAAAGGTTGCTTTTTTGTTTATTTAAATATCCGTATCATATTCCGTACTCTTTTTGTGGAGAATTATTAGAACTGATGAACTACACATTACTGTACTGTGAAAAGAGTAATGGGTCAGGTGGCTTTTACAACTTCCCTTACAAAAATAACCATAGCCACATTATAATATTATTATAATACATTTATTATATAAGAAAAGAAAACAAAAAATGTTACTGTAACCATGCACAAATGACCATGGTTTTACTAAACTACTCCATATTTTAAACCATGTATTTTACATCGTGTTATACAACTAGGTAATCAATCCGGCCAAAAAAGAAAAACACTGGTTCATTTTCGTTTTGTTGGGGATTTTGTTGGGGGGCCTGCTACTTGCGCGTAGCTATTAGTGGCTTGTGTGTGAGCATGGCAGTGCATTTCTTTATTTGTTTGTGTTGAGTATTTGCAGCGCATTTCTGTTTTTGCTTGTGTTGTGAGTATTTACAGCGTGTTTCTTTATTTGGTTGTGTTTTGAGCATTTGCAGCACGTTTCTTTATTCGGTTGTGTTGTGAGCATTTGCAGAGCGTTTCTTTATATGTTTGTGTTGTGAATATTTGCAACACGTTTCTTTATATGTTTGTGTTGTGAATATTTGCAACACGTTTCTTTATATGTTTGTGTTGTTTAGTATTTGCAGCGCATTTTCTGTTTTTGCTTGTGTTGTGCGTATTGGCAGCGCGGTTTCTTTATTGTTTTGGTGTGAGTATTTGCAGCGCATGCTGTTTTTGCTTGTGTTATTGTGAGTATTTTGCAGCGCGTTTCTTTATTTGTTTTTTTTGTGAAGTATTTGCAGCGCAGTTCTGCTTTTGCTTGTGTCGTGAGTATGTGCAGCGCGTTAGGACTTTATGTTTTGCTGTGTGATATTGCAGCCGCGTATCCTGTTTTTGCTTGTGTTGTGGATAGTTACGCGCGTTTCGTTTTTGCTTGAGTTGTGAGTATTTTGCAGCGGCATTTCTTGTGTTTTGTTTGTGTGTTAGTTGCGCGAGTTCTGTTTTGCTTTTGTTGGGAGCAGTTGCAGCGCGTTCTTTGTTTGTTTGTTGTGAATATTGCAGCTATGTTTCTGTTTTTGCACGCGCTTTTCTTTAATTTTGTTGTTGTTGTTGCAGAGCGGTTCTGTTTTTGCAGGCGTTTCTTTATTTGTTTGTGTTGTGTGTTTGCAGTGCGTTTCTGTTTTTGCAGCGTTTCTTTATTTGTTTGTGTTGTGAGTGTTTTGCGGCATGTGTCTTCACTGTGAAGATGTTTTTTTGTTGAGTGCTGGTGCTTTTAATATTTGCATTTTTTTTCTGAGTTGGCATGCGTTGAGCTCTCTCGGCCACCATACTTTTGTTCATCTATACGGAAAAATTACCTTTTTAATATATTCAAATACAAAATAACAATTATAAATAGAAAAATATTTCACAATAGTATTGTTTTTAACTGTATTTTAAGTTTTGATGAATATAAGACACTACTTTCAAAAACAAGGTGATAAGGCAAAGTCAGAACACTCACTGAAAATGTTTCTGGTCAGATGACGATAGACTTTCACTTTGTGAAGTAGATTTAAATTGGATCTAACAATGCTTTACCAGCCTTAACCCATATTTCCTGATTTTGGTGGTTATATTTGTCAAACATAAGACTTAATAACATAATAAATTGGACAAAATGAGTTCACCTCTTCATTTACATACTCAGGGTGTAATTGATTCAACTCTAGTAGTTCTCTGCCAACTGCCACTTTAACTATTGTAAGCGAAACCAAGCGGTAATTTACAGTAAGTGGATGGGATAGCGTAGGACGGTACTTTATTAATCCCCTGGGTGAAATTGACGGTAAAAGGACTTACATTTTAAAGATTGAGGTGAAAATATTGGCCTTGGCTTTATAGTTTCTGTAGTAGAGTAACATGTCCTAAAAGACCTGACGGTAATTTACAGAGGTGTAGCCTCTGTTTCCCCATATGTAACATTTTGAGTGCTATTTTTCATGACTAAATTATGTAAAAGTCCTAAACAACAGGCTTTCTGCCAAAGACTCAATGTTTTGATTGGATCCTCCGGTGGCTCCCATGCCTGGCTAACTCAGCGCACCGACACAGATGTAGAGTGGGAGGGTGTGATCGAGTCTCTGTGTCTCTACCTGATAATAAGTCATCATGTGGATAAGTCTGTCTCGAGCTGAAGATAGCGCATTCTGTATGGGAGGCTGATACATTGTTGTGATGTTTAGGATATGTATTTCTCCTGCAATATGACATCCTTCGTTGATCTGCTTACAGAGTTTCCGCGGGTGGTTATCGGTTTGATCTACAGCTGACAGGGAGGTATTCGGTAGAATGCGGCTTGGGAATTTGCTAATAGAGAAGCAACTGTTGGTTTTATCAGGTACAAATAGACATGTTTTTCTGTTTATCAAGTTGGCATTCATAAATCGCCCTATGGAAGCTTTTACAAAAGTGCAACTTGAACAGAATCACGGAATCATCATGTTACAACCTTTTTAACTGAAAAATGCACTTAGGGTGTGTTAGTTAAAGAACTGTTATCTTGCAAATGTATCTATATTGGGGAAAATTGCTCTCAAAATGCATTACAATGATAATTCAGAGGACACATACAGTATACTCACAATGGATACTAAATAGCAAATCTCTGCAGCATAATTGTATATATTGTCACAAAAATGTAAACTGTATTATTGCACAGCTCTACATATGAAGTTGTATATATATATTTCATCTATAATTATTTGCTTACATACAGTACACTTGTGTAAAACGACATATACTATATAGCAAATCTCCACCGTCGGATGATGTAACTATGCTATCACACATCTCCGTATATAAAGTCGGATATACAGTATAGGTATATTCAACTTCATTCACAATCAGTATACTCATAGGGTGATATATGCTGTATAGCTTATCTCAACATCTTGATTGCTTGTACTTTCGCAAAAAATGTAAACTCACCCAGCTCTGCTAAATACAACTATAAGTAATAGAATAGAAATTATAAACATTAACATCATGATTTTCTGTCTAGCTGCTTGCAAACATTTGGATTGTGAAAGCAGTTTTCTAATAAATTGTGCTTTCTTGGACTTTTTTTGTTCTTGACTTGTCATTATTTTGCATTCTAACCAGAATAACACATTAATCGAGTGGCTAGCTAGTTATCTACAAACACTAAAAAAAGGTGATGTTTAAAAGAGGCTTAGAATTGTCGTTGTGCCTGCATATACAGTATGCGATATTATATTCAACTTGTGGGTTCTGCTTATTAAATTGCTCAAATTTTTTAAAGTACATTTTTTTGTTACAAACTTTATGAAATATATCATCTAACTATAATAGAATAGAAAACACCTACAGATTGGATGTGGCCATATGCCCCCCCAAATTTTTGGGGGAAACGGGTTTCACTTTGAAATCATAGCGACTATCTTTGGGTAAACTACAACACAACCCTCAGACACATATAAGGTGCCATTCACACGGAACAACTGAAGTGAATCAAGCACAAAAGTTGAACTGTTTTTAAACTTGACACCGCATTTAAATACATGGTTCCTTGATCATGGTCAAAGATGTCTGAATAACAGGTCTCTTATAGTATGCTACCTGCTGTGAGACTGGTTAGGTCTTACGTGCCCATTGCAAAGCCCTCGTCTTCCTTCCGTGTCTCCCTCTGCAGGTAATTGACATAATTGTCCATTAGCTCCTGCAGTGCTGGCCCCTGGAGGACGACGGCATCGCTCTCTGACACAGGTCAGTGCGGAAAGGGATCTGCACTACGCCCACATCCATTCTGGACAGTAGAACTGCCATAAATTCACAGTAAATCATACAGTTCCAGCCAAGAACGCTAAGGCCTACCATCAGGATGGACACCTGCGCTATGGAAGATGTTGGATGCGACTGGTGCAACCAGGAGCAGAATGTATTCAGACAGGTGAGTTGTTTACCTTAATTAATATATGAATGGAAGAAATCGAATGATACATAATGACGTATCTCCATGCTACTTGGTACGGTCACATTAGCAAAATATCCGCAAAATATTTCGCAGACAAAAAGGTCAATTTTTTTATTGTCAATAGTGTTGATTTAGCCCAGCTCTTCATAGTCACTTTCAAACCAAGCAGCTTTCTGTTGGTCTACATGGCAAATTTTAGGTGTATATCTATCTATGATCTCATCTAATATAACATCATATATTGAGGTTTAAAGGAAATATAAGAACTGAACAAATATATGTGCAATTTTTAAATGCATGGTGGAAACATCCATCTTTAGGTCAGAGTTTTCTCATTAGTTTGGGCTTTAATACAAATGCCATCATGGATGAGTGTTATCCATTTTAACCCACATAATCCCCCTGTAATAAAAACAGAGAAGTTGATTTTCTGTGGTAAGTTTTAATTTGCAGCTATTGAAACTTTTGATCTGTGTGCACATACTGTGCTGACGTTTCATGACAAATATATATTTTTTAAATTTACTGTTCCTGTCTTGCAAGTGGTAAACACAAACCAGATTAGAGCAGTGATTCTGAAAAAAATGTGATTCGTGTGGTACCTAAATCTAAATTAAATCAATAATTGAAGATAAATGTGCTAGCTAAATGAAAGTGAGTTATGCCATGGTTCCCAACTTTTTTTTATTTTGGTCTTTGAATTACACAGAAGCATTCATGTACAATTTGATTGTTATTAACATATCAAATGATATGCCATTTCATTTTTTACAGTGAGGATGGTTGTATCAGAAGCGATTTTAGTGATTGCCATATGAATATCATTGAGCACTTTCAAATGATGTGTATTAATTTTTATCACAACCAAGAATTTTTACAGAGATTTTTCTTTTTGACAAACGCTGTGTTCTGTCTGGTATTTAGCCGTGGCCTTGTTTGTTGATTAGGGTCAGATCACAGAGGAAACTTGTGGAAAATAAAAAAACATTTAAAAAAGTGTGCTCATCCTGAGAGACCCACTCAACCCACCAGTTGTGCGACCAGGTTTGTTTTGCTCAAGTTGATCTTATGAAGTGTTAACTGGTTATAATTACTGTTCGACCAACTGACCTTATTCGGTTGTTGCACAGAAAATAGAAAGGCTTTGAAAACATTGTGTCATGTTTAGCCTTTAGCCAGGTTTGTCAATATCAGATAGAAAGATAATAGAGGTGAGCTGCAGTATTGAAGTAGGAACCTGCATCCTTTCAATATCTGCTCAAACTGTCCTATTTCTCATATTTTAAATTTCATCTAATACAACTTGAGTGATATTGAAATACTCTTCAAGACGGGAGCTGGCAGGGGTGCCAAGCGGACGGCAGCCGACAAAAGTTTGAGGGACGGATTGGAAAGACGACATATGATAGGAGTCGATGTTCTCATATTAATCAAAGGATAAGTAAGTGCTTGTTGGGGCAGAATGGAAAGAGTGAAATCTCAGGACGAATTACAAAGAGGGGAAGAATGGGAAGAGATGTATGGAGGAAGGATATACGCTGACTTGTAACCCAAGAAGGGGGATAGGGGAGGCGGGAGGTACGGATTCTCTGTATGAAGCGTCGAATATACAAAGAGGAGAATATAGGTGCCTCACAGAATCCAGAACAAGGGTAGCAGGGGGGCTAAACAAGAGAGCAGCCCAAACTGGGGACAGGGAGAAACAAAGGCGAAAATGGGAGGAGAGCAGATAAAAATAAATTAGGGAAGCGTCCCGGACACGGATAGGACATTCCGAAACCACTTAAGACATGGAGGATGACTGATATACTGACCGCTACCCTGTAAGGTGTAAAGAATTCAACTGATTGAAAAGAAGAAATGAAACAATAGTAGAAGTGAAGAAATGGCAAATAGAAGGGGGTGAACGGTGGGTGATAATGAGGAAACGGCAGCCGCGGTTGAGCAGACCGAGACTGAAATTCGGACGGACCGCAGCGGGAGGGGGAACAGTATTTATAGAATTGTGAAGTGGCGTTGGAAAAGCGAATAAGAGAGAAAAGGTGGGCAAGGGAGGGGAATGCGAAAGGAGGTAACTGCAAACAGCAAAAAAGGGGGGGTATTAAGTGACGGAAGGAAGGGAGTGGTACCATGGCTAACAGACAAGCGCAGGGGAGACACAACTCCATGCCAATGATTATCAACGACCGGGAGGGAGGCAAGGAGGGGGGGGGGCGCCGCCAGGGCGCAGCACGGAGTGCAGCCAGAATCCCAGACGTAAGTGGGCTGAAGCCCAACCAGCACAGGGTTCTGTGCAGAATCACCAAACGCCAATGCAAGACATTTGTGGGGGGCGGGGGAGTGGGAAGGTCGGAGAGGGGGAGGCGGGGCAGGCCGGGGTGCGGTGCGTGGGTGGGGAGGGTGCGGTGGGGGGTGGCGCAGGCGGCTGTGTCGCATAGACTGCGGCTCATGAAGCACAAAACGAATGAAACAAAAAAGCCGAAGAGGCGGGAGGATAAGGGCCCAACGAGCAGGGGCCACAGCTCAGTAACAGTGGCAGCACTAAAAGGCAGAGTGACCCGTGTCGTCAACTTTTTCTCCTGCCACTGTGGCTGGTAAAATAGTCCAAACCAACTGAGACGAGGAGGCGGCACACGGCGTCGCGCGGCAAGTGGATCGACAGCCTGCTACAGAACAGGAGAAATGATAGACACAGAACCAATACAGGCAGGTTCTAGGCGTCAGTACCTGAGGTGTTCTATGCACATCATTTTTCTATTTTATTATTTTTTGTTTACCTGCCACTGAGTCTGCTTCCACATTACCAGCTGAACAACTTGCCATGGAAATGCTCAATTATCCGGGAAGGTATTGTTGGAGACTCCCAGCTGGGTGGTCCATGGCCTAGTGAGGACCAGGCTCCGGGCAGCACGTTGCCTCAGTAAAGGCACATAATGGGCGGGGATTGTCGGAGTAGAAACACTCATTAGGGACAAGGTTGGAAAGGAGGGCGCTGCGCGTAGGCAGCCCCAGAACCCTCTGCAAAGGTCCCTTAGTCTGGACTTGTTTTCGAGCACAAGATTACAAATGGTACGCATGGTGCATTATACGGGTACCTTAGTCCAGGAGCCCATTACTAAAACAGAGGCTGCCCAACATAGCAAACATTGAGATTACGGATGTAATTGGGGGAAGGGATGCAGGAAGATGAGATAGAGAGGTGTATCCATGCGAAACAGCAACTGTGTCCTCTATATAACCCCTGTTTACCAACCTGGATTAGCATCCTTGGATGATCCAATCAGAAGTGAGCAACAAAGGGATTACGTTTATAATACTGTACTGCATTTCGTTTGTCAATGCTTTGCTGGTGACCACTTTCTTATTGGAGTTTCGTCCAGTGAATCATACTCTATTTCAAGACCGCACACCTCAATGAGCTTGTAGTGCTACTGATTTTTCTTTGTTTATGCTTACTAACCTACAGGTTTATTGTTTATCTCTGATACTGATAATGCGAATTAGAATATACCTTTTATTCTACTTTTTCAACTATAACTAATAATTAACCGGGAAAAACATAGGTTTGTACATTATTATATTTCGACTCATAAGTGGTGTTAGGTAGCCACGAGAGATCTATTATATTTTTATATATTTGAATTGGAATGTATGTTTTACTTGTATATACAGTGTATTTTAAGGTTAATTAATGGCTTTATATTTTAGTTATTTAGTATATTTAATATGTCGAGATTGTTTGGTGATAGTAATCGAGTTGTTTTAAGTCCGTTAATTAGTGGTCATTTTGTACGGAGAGGCAATCCAGTAAGACTAATGCACGTAAGATTCAAGGTTGCCCTTGTCGCCCGGCAGTGACTGAAAGAAAACACGAGAAACACCACACCTTCCATCGGCTCTCGCTCTCGCTCAGTCTCCTCGCCTGCCGCCGCTCGCGCTCTCCGCTCGCACACCACACCCACACACCCACACACAAATATGTGTGTACACTGTTGGTCATCCCGGGGGTACTACAATTCTTGGCCCCATAGGGGAAACGAGTGTAGAATCACATACCGAAGAGGTAGGGTGTTTTGAGAGGGAAAGCAGAAAGTGGTCTTGAGGTGAGATTTATGGTAGTAGGAGCTATTAAATTACAGAGTTTGGACAGGGTAGTAAACCCTTCTAAACCTAACAAGGATAAATTCAACACGCTGTGGGTGTAGTAAGTATAGAATATAATAAAACGCATTTTCTCATTATGTATTATTAGTAAGGATCCTAGATATGTTAGGGCAAAAGTCATTAATGGTTTACTATAGTGAGCAATGGCTAGAAAGGTATGGTGGGGACTGTTCAACCCTTGTTTTGATGCAATTGGGCAAGGATAGGTGGGTCCGGTTGGGCCGTGGTGCATCACGGAAATTCAAGGAACCATAGGCAGCCCGAAAGGCAGGTGTGCAGCAAAACCTCGATGGTGGGGAGGGTTTGGTCAAATCACACAGGACATCAACCTGCACAGATGGTGGGTGGAGAGCATGAAGAACATATTGTAAATACCAACATTATTTTGTCCTGTTTCGACCAGCCTGTCATTGCGTCCGAGCTGGGAAGAGAAGACGGCGTGGAGACTGGTGTTTTGTACTGGGAATTACTCCAAGAGCTTGATTACTTCAATTATCGTGATTCGTTCCAGGGGCGTCCAACAGAGCTCTTTAAAACCCCCTTTTTTTCTGTTTCAATGAAAAAATTACACAGACTAGGATGGTGTAAGAACGTGCGGGGCGTATTAAGCGCACACGAAATATCCACAAGAGACGTTTGAATCTGCAAATACAGGAATTCACAGAAGTACAGACACAAACCTAAAGCAAACAGGCAAGACAACTACTGCCATGTGAACAAGCACAAGCGGAAATACAAATGCAAGCGATGCAATACTAATGACTAAATTAATGGAACACAGGTGAACAGAATGACATAATTAAGACAACTCGGGAAAACGAGGTCAAAGGAAAACTAACAGACAGAAGGCGGGTCTTCGTGCTGCATAAAGTCCAACTGAGGAGGGAGGGCGGAGGTTCTGGAGGGGGACGTGGAGCAGGAAAGGGGCAGAAACAGAACATGTCCAAATAATAAGTCCATGGGGATGTGGAGGGTAGGAGGAGCCAGGGGGAGGCCAGGAGCACGATGGAGCCAAATGTATAACCAGAGGCCAGCCAGGACAGCAGCCCACGATGGAGTCACCGGATGGAGGAGCCATGGTGGAGTTAGGGCTGGCGACACCAGGGTGCCAGCTGACTGAGACAAAGCCGGTGGAAGAGGAGCCCAGGATGGAGACGGAGATCCGCAGAGCCAGGGTGACACAGAGGATCCGGAGGGCCAAGGCTGGGAAGCTATCACTGCGGAGGCGTGATCCAGAAAACGGTGGCTTCCTGAGCAACAGAGAACCATGGTGTAGCTCAGAGGGAATGAGGACACCAAGGGATTGAGGACGGAGGCAAAGCATGTAGGATAAATCATAAGTATGGAGGAAGGTCAACGACTGACCAAGCGAGGGTTAGGGACCCGCTAGGAGCCATTGGTATTGTACATGCAAGTGTAGACAAGGAGCCAGCGGTCCCAGTGGAGCCGAGGTTAGTATATGCCTAATGTAGAGTCCCGGAGCTTGGAGCTGGAGGCGGAGACATGTGAGCCTCCACCTATGAGGTAGCTGGCAACTGGAGATCCGAAGCTATTTTGATCAACCACTTGTCGTGCTGAGGGTGAGGCTTAGGTAAGCTTCTGGGTCCAGCGGCGACAAGCGATGGGCTGGCTGGGCAAGAGACAGAGTGGAGGGAGTGGACTGGTCACGAGGAGAGCTTGGCGTAACCGCGAAGATCCGACCGAAAGAAGAGCTGAGCATGGCAAGCCACTCCTCAATGCACTCTTAAAAATAAAGGTGTTTCAAAAGTTTCTTCAAGCGATGCCATAAAAGAACCAGTTTTGGTTCCACAAAGAACCATTCAGTCAAAAGTTATTTAAAGAACCACCTCTTTCTTACCTCTTTATAATCTGAAGAACCTTCTTTCAAAGAACCATTTGTGAAACAGAAAGATTCTTCAGATATTAAAGGTTCTTTATGGAACCTTTTAGATAAAAAGGTTCTTCTATGGCATCGTGAAGCACCTTTATTTTTAAGAGTGTGGTGGGAGTGTGGGCAGGGTCCCAATACATTCCCTCGATCTCCACAGAGACTCCCACGGTGATACACGGTGTTGCCGGCTTACACAACTGGTCAGACATGTCTTGAGACTCTGGCTCCGGGGCGATAATCCGCTCATTGATCGCGGTGGGCTCTGGCTCTCCGTCTCCGTCTCAGAGCGGTGGGCTCTGAAGAACGATCCGTGCAGCGGGATGATGGTTCTGGATCGGGAGTGGAGCTGGAGATGTCATCAGCTGGGCAGACGGAGAAATATAATCCATTTTTCTCCAGCACCCACTCCACAAATGCAGTGAAACTCCCTCAAGCTTTGCCTTAGTTGAGGTGTTCAGTCCTACGTAATAAAATGTATACAGGCAGCTATCTGGGTAATGTGTTAGATGGGCAAGATCTAAAATGTCCCTCGTATGGGAGCGATCCTCTTGCTCCATGCAAAATGAGGTGGATGGTGGGTAGATCCATAGGGAATAATAAAGAGAAACCAAAACAAAAGAGAAAGAGAAACACTGCGTATATTCTGCTTGTAAGTGCGCTAGCTGCAATGCCAAAAGCGTGTTATACTAAAAGGAATAACTAGTCTGTACTTTTCCTTTTTAATTTTGCTCTCCCACATGATGGCAAATTTTAGATCTGCATGATATGGACTTGTCGTTCAAGATCAATACCAATGTGACTGCATCACTTTCAGGTTTAGATTTGTTTGGAGTAAGAGTAGGTCCATAAAACAGCCAGTGGCCATCAAAGCCGACAGAGGGAGCTTGCGATAGTATGGC
Organism: Sinocyclocheilus anophthalmus; assembly: GCA_018155175.1. NCBI lineage: Eukaryota > Metazoa > Chordata > Actinopteri > Cypriniformes > Cyprinidae > Sinocyclocheilus > Sinocyclocheilus anophthalmus. Next base: position 159,311 of record JADLZN010004784.1, read on the forward strand.
AACGCTCACAGTCTTTAACTGACAATGAAAAGCAGATTATATTTTAAAGCTGTTGTAATGTTTTCCTACACCCACTGCATGTTACAGGAGATTTGAAGTATTGTGGGGGTCCAGGTGATTCTCCATCGCAATTAAATATCATTTCCATGTTGAAGAGGGACATTAGGCTTCTGCTACAGAGTGGTGTGTAATGGGCAGTGCTTGAGATGTAATATTGATGGGAGTGCTCTTACTGGAGACTGTAGTGGAATAAGAATGAGAATGCACTGGGAATGAGAAGCTAAAATGGTGAAGATGAGTTAGCTGGTGTATAAACACTTAAACGGACCTATCTTGATGGCTGCTGGTTTTTCTATTCCTGGAGATGTCGACCTTGTGTAGCAAGAGGCGGTATGTTTGTATGCTGTGGCATATGGATAATTTCAAAAATGGTTGATACAATGGATTGCATTTACTGTATTTTTGCTTTCCATTCTGTGGTGGCCTTGACTGTCTCATGTCATCTTTATCTCTTCCCTCTCTCAATCTCTCTCTCTTGTAATTTAAATACGAGACAAAAACAATTGCAACACACAAAAGATACAGTGATTGCCAATTTCAATAATCTTTGTAAAATTCAAGTCAATATGAAAGATACCATTTTTTCTTTCTACAATGCTATGATGTATGTTATTGTGGAATGATTCTAATAGTTTTTTTTTTTTTTTAAAGCAAAAATGCTCTTTCCTTGCAACAATCCTTTGATGTCAATTAGGACCTGCAGGCTATTGTATAATATTAACTAATAGCCTCGCACAGTTTTAGCATTCATTCTGGCTCCAATCTGGTATGTTAAGGGTCAGTCACATTAGTGAAATTTTGCAAGCAAAAAAAAGTAAATTGTCTGTTTCCAGTAGTGTAGTGATGTATGAATCACAGCTCACACATAACTTACTTTCAAACCAAGCAGATTTCTGTTGGTCAATGTGCCATATCCATGTGACCAACTTGACCCATTACAAAATCCTGTGTGAGGAAATTTTTGTCCCTAACACAAAATCCCTTTTGCATGGATTCCTTTTGAAATGACTGGATATTGTCTTGTGAAAATTTGCCAAACAGTGGAAAATGTGAGTGCAGCTTAACACACCCACTTTTCACAATCCAATAAAGTAGTGTCCTTCAGTATCCAGTGTCAATTGAAATATTTCAGAATATGCAAGTAAAATCTTGAACAACAATTTATATTGACTTTTAAACAATGTAGAAAACTGTGTCAAACCATGTGTGGCAGTCATTGTGAGTGTACCTGGGAGGAAAAATGGTTAAAGGTCTGGAAATGTCAGTGTTGTTGGTGAGCTATCGTCTTTGTGCATTTGAGCAAGACATTTTACCTGAGGTTATTCCAGAGGGATTGTCCCTGTAGCCTACTCTAGATAGTGATTACACGCGCGCACAGCAGTTTAATGAATTCACCTTAGAATGTTTTACACATTTTTGCTCTTTTGTTGTTGAGTATTGGCACTATTATTTTTGTTTGGTTATATTATAGATTATAGAAAAAATAAAAAGGAGGACTGAACAGTGCACTTAAACATCATGTCAACATTTAATTTGCAGGCAGTTTAATGTTTTCAACAAAATGATGTACAGTAACAACATCATTTTTTCTTTGCATGTCACTGCGTGTGTCTGTTGGGTTATGTTCCATGTCGTTCTCAAGAAACGAGACATGTTTAAAACTTACTGTGTAAACATTATAGCTCTTTAATATTTGAATACATTATGACTTTAACTGAAGGATTAATGCCATTTTGTAAGATGTTAAAAATTATTTAGTCAGTCATATGCTCTCTAAATCTGAGAACAGAAGGATATTGTCAGCAGCTGTGGACTGAAGGTGCTAAATTTGATTCAAGGCAAACAATTAGCCACAAATGAATTGGTGAACTGCAAACTAAACCCTGGGAAAGACATGAATTATGAAAATCATTTTCTAATTCATATGGCCTGGTCACATGGAACATGGAAATAATGTGGTGTGAATTAAACAAATGCTTACAATACATATAGTACTATACTATTATGTAATTTAAGTGAAATGTTAGGAATACCCTATGTGGATGTAGAAAATCTCTTCCTGACATATAGATGTTAACCTTGAATGCTTATCTTGTGATAATCTGTCATAGTTTTTTTTTCAACATCTGAAGGGGACCCAGTACTGCTCCCTGAGGAACTCCTCACTGTCCTCTATAGGAAAAAAGAAAAATACCTATTTTCTTCTTGTTTCAAAGTCCTGCTCTTCCCTCTCTATGTGTGGCTTTATGGTTATCTAGTGAATCATAGGCTCAAGGGCAGCTCTGCTACAAACTATGCCAGAGAGCATCTCGCCTCTTCTCAGCCCATCTTTCAGAGATTTAATACTGGGTCTGTAGTACCACCAAGGTCAGTGTTGTCCTTAATTTAATGTTGGACATTGTGTAAAAAAAAAAAGTTTAAAAAAAAATGTATTCTGGCTAATTACAGAAATGTTTTTTTAGCTAGAGTGCTCAACACATTGGTGGTTTCACATTGAATGAAGAAATGAAGATGTATTGTATTGTATTGTAGTCATAAAATTTGACATTTTTGGTTTTGTGTGAACAATTTTATTTATTTATTTAATTCACTCTATCTTCTGAGGATTAAAAGTTTTAAGTTTGCTGTGAAAGTTTGCTGGTGAAAAAAAGTGTTTTTCTTTATAGAAAGGTCTTGGTTGCTCAATGTAACCTATTAGACTCTTAATCACACCCAGCACCTGGGCTCTCAGAGTTTTTAAGTCGGCTCATTTGCACAAGGCAAATGGTAAGCCAGTGGAGTGAACCCTAATTTCTCGCCCCCTCCAGACCCTAATGGGCTCTAATGCAAGTATCCAGGGGTTCATAAGCCTTGCAAATTAGCCTGGAAATGAAAATTGGCTCTTTTATGAGGGGAAAAAAGGTGCCTTATAACTTGTCTAAAATAAGCCCCTTGAAAGACTGATTATCTTCATGCATGTGAAAGAAAAGGTATTGTGTGAAAGAAAAAGTATTGTGTTCTCCCCACCCATCTTCTGTTACATAGAAGAAACTCAAAATAGAGTGAACCTAGTGAACTGCTTTACTGCATACATAGGCAGCTGCTTTTTAAGGGAGCATCCTAACCATCATTATAACCTCATAAGGCAGCTTGTCGTCTGCCATCTTGGATTTATTTGTTACCACTTTACAACAAGGTTCAACTAGTTAGCATTAGTTAATGCATTAGTTATATTGACCCAATAATAACAAGATTTGAAACACTTGTTAATTTTTACATATACATTTTTAAAATTTCATGTTTAACTTTTCTAACATTTAGATATGTTGTTTGAATTACATGAATTATTATGAATTAAAAGTGAACAGTAATATATTTAAATGACATTAATAAAGGCTGTAAAAATTGTTGTTCATATAAGGTTTATTATTGTTAACTAAAACTAAAAAACATTTTTGTTACCAAAATGTTTTTTGTCAGCATGAATAATGTAAATTAAAAAAGGAAAATACAAATAGACCAAAAATATATACAAAAAAGGTTTAAGTCTAAATAACTAACTAAACTAATAATAACTATACTATTACATAAAACTAATAAATTAATAAATGCTATATAGACAGTTTAATACAAAAAGCCTAAAACTAACAAAAATGACAAAAACACAGCAAAAGTACTAAAACGAAATATACCCCAAACTCTTATAGTATATCAGTGATACTAAAATAATTGTAAAAACACATCTATCTATCTATCTTCTATCTATATATAGATATATAATATATATATCGTACTAATATATATATAATAATATATATATATATATATATCATATATATATATATAGCCCCCCCCCGCCGTCCATTGTCGACTCCGGTGCGATAGCAATTTAGGTGTTTTGTTGTTTGGATGTCATAATGAATAAATCAGTCCTGTCATTTACTCCTGACATCTGAGTCTGCTGAAGACGCAGAGGATTAACGTTACTTTTGTTTTTGAAGGGAATGTGCCCCCGATCTACATAAATGTGTCTATGTTTGCGCGAATCATTCATGATCCATCTTCATCTACAGAATAAGTGAGTATAAGGGTTTTTTATGAATCTTTGCAAATCACCTAATAACGTGCTAGTTAGCCAGTTTCTCGGCTGAAGTTTACAGTCTGCTCGTCACTCCACGGAAGAGAGGGGCGGGGTCAGCAGAGCTCATTAGAATTTAAAGCAACATGGACTAGAATGGCATGCTGAAAACAGCTGTTTTTGACAGGGTAAAAAGGGTGTTTTTTTACACTACCATTGAGAAATTTTAACCAAAGTATGTTATAGACTTTTCATTAAGACCCTAAAGAATCATATCAACTTGTGGAAAATGGGCATCCGATGACCCCTTTAAGAAAGCAGAGGGATAAATAATAAAGGTGGCATAACAAAAGGATGTGATGCTCTGATGTCACCCCAGACATTTAAAGAGGAAAGCCAGACAGAGGAGCGCTCATGAATAAGAGACCCAGACAAGCAAACAGTCGTTAGACAGTCAGCTCAAGCACTGAGCAATACACAACAAAATGACCCAAATGGCCCGTGCTACGGCTAGAGGAATCAGGGAAGCTCTCTCTTCCACAGCAGCTATTTTCTTCAGTTCAGTCAAGCGGGCCGACATTATTCAGGGCATGCTGACTGCATCCTCTGTACGCTGATGGTATTGATCTCTGGAGATGGAAAGCACGACTGCTTGGCTTCACAAAAAAGAAAGAAGTGCAACATAGACAATAATGCTCTAAGACCAAATCATCTGGTATGGAATTCAGAAAGGTCGGAGGATTTATTGAAATAGGCTGACATTTATGAAGTAATATAGGCTTCATTGTGAAGGTCTAGCCTTTTTATAAGGCATCATTTACACCGTGACTGTTTGACTTATGATAGAGAATTTGTTCCTCAAGCAGGAAATGAGAAAAAGGCCCATCCATGAGAGGCCCAGCTATACATGCATACTGCTATTCAGTACACCAGTGTGCAAGTATACTGTGAGATTGCCTGCGATCTATCTATCTATCTATCCTCTATCTATCTATCTATCTATCTATCTATCGTTCTGTCTTTCTATCTATCTATCTATCGATCGATCTATCATCATCTATCATCAAATTTTCATATAATTTATATTTATTTATTCATTTATTTGAGTAATGTTTATGATTTATCGTAATATAATTTTATAAAATAATGTGAATGTATTTAGTTTATTTCATTAAAGCCTGGCCTGCTGGTGTTTGCTAAAACATAAGTTGATGGTTTCACCGGACTGATTCCTTGTAGGCTTACTTTTATCAGTTTAATTTGATCTATTATTAGTTATATATATTATAGTAGTTGTTTTTTAGAAGTTTATAATAAACAATTTAAAACTGTGATTGATTGATTTCATCATCAGATTTCATTCATTCTTCATTCAGTTCTAATTAAAGGGGTCATATGATGCTGCTAAAAAGAACATTATTTTGTGTATTTGGTGTAATGAAATTTGTTTATGCAGTTTAAAGTTAAAAAACACATTATTTTCCACATACTGTACATTATTGTTTCTCCTCTATGCCACGCCTTTTTTGTCGATTTTTACAAAGCTCATCGTCTGAAAAGCGAGGTGTGCTGTGATTGGCACGCTAATCCAGTGCGTTATGATTGGCTGAATACCTCAAGCGTTTGACGGAAATGTTACGCCCCTCACCATAACTGTGTGATGCTGTGTCCGGTCGGAGCGATGAGACAAAAACATTAAACCCATTACAAACGAGGCATTTGTTTGCATCCAGTGGGGACATAATTATTGATTATAATGACTTATACTGTCTTTTTACGCATTGCATTGCATCGCGCCGCGTAAACATAAAACCCTGTCTGCATTTGTGATCAGAGAAATGACAAACAACAAGTGCTACTCTACACTGCCCAAAACTCGCGTTTGAATAGTCAGTGGAAAATTCTTTAAATATAAAAAACATACTTACAGACTGAGTCAGAACTGCCGGCATTTTAGTCTAATGTTTCCATGCAGTGAACATCCTGATATTTTGGTAACTGTCTGGAACAGTGTTGTAAATACAACTTAACCACTGATTTCTAGTCGTGTCCATTTTTGGAAGACCAAACAAAGTAGTTTCGCTTTCACAACGAAAACACGGCGGCCTAGCGTGAGCTGAGGCCTCGGGTTAGCGTGAGCTGAGGCCGGGCTAGAGTGAGCAGAGGCGGCGGGGTCGAGAACGGCGTGCCCGGCGGATCCGACGAATGAGCGGCAACCACATGTGACGACCCCGGGCTGGACTCCGCTTCGTCCACAGCACTAAGTTGATGTATTCCCTCAGCACCAGCACAGATCAGCTACTAGGCATGACGAAGCGGATATCGTCTCTTTTGGAAGACCAAACAAAGTAGTTTTCGCTTTCACAACGAAGCACACAGCGCCTTCACGACATGGCGGCAGCGGCAACAATACTACAGTGAGAATAAAAGTTACGCCTTCTTTCTTTGCTTGAACATTTGGGCGGCGTTATGCAAATCTTCCCACATAGTGAGGTAGGTATGTTGGGGCGTGTTAGAACGAGCCGTTTTAGGTAGGCGTGGTTGACTCTTAACTTTTATTAAGAATATCTCTTTTGGTTTGAGACTTTAGTCGTTGCAACTTTACAGATCTTCTTTATGCACAAGAGCTTGTAACACTCCAAACAGAAAAATTAAACCGTATCATATGACCCTGCTTGTTTTGGTAAACACATAAATAGATTGTTTCACCAACTCTACCTACTTAATTATATTGCGTAATTGTGTTATTTTTAGTTATTGTTCATTTTATTTTTTGTTTAATTTTAACAAGTAATTTGTATTTTTATTTAGTAAAATATAACTTTATAAAAAATCGTAGAAAATTGTCTATTCATTCTTTCATTCATTCATTAAATACATAAACCGTCTCTAGGTTACGTATGGGTAACCATGGTTCCCCAAGGGAATTAGCGCTGCGTCGAGATGCTTTGGAACGCCCTTGCGTGACCGCGTTCTAAAGCACGTGTAAAATCATTCCAATGGAGCAGCGAGACGTCACGAGCAGGGTGACGTAAGCCCCAGAAAGCATAAAAGCGCATCCGGCCGGGCGCAAACCAGCTTCGATGAAGTAGCGCCTGCAGGGATGCAGGGAGTATGGCAAAGAGACGCAGCGTCTCCTTCCCTCTGGGAACCATGGTTACATACGTAACCTATAGACGTTCCCCTTCAGGAACTCGAGCCGCGTCGCGATCCGCTTTGGGAACGAGCATACCCACTGCGCCACCTACCAAATCCCTGCCTGTGTGTGTATCCTATGACAACATCACGAAGACAGAACTTGGGAACCTGGGGTAGAAGCCAGGTCTAGGTTGTAAAAGCGGACAAAAGTGTGTTGAGAGGACCAGCCCGCCACAGCACAATTGTTCTGCAAGGCCACACCCAAGTTGAAAGGCTTGGAGGCCGCCATACTCCTGGTTGCGTGCGCTCTGACCCCCATAGTTTCCGGGAGCCCGAGGCCTCGTAGGCTAGTGAGATGGCCTTGAACACCCACCTACCCATAGTCTGCTTGGTCGCTGGAAATCCCTTCTTTGGTGGACCAAAAACAAACAAATAGCTGATCTGCCTTACGCCACGGGGCAGCTCTGTGTGCGTAAGCGTCCAGTGCTCGAACTGGACAGAGCAGATTAAGCCTTTCTTGGCCTACTTCCTGGTACGGAGGAGGACAGAATGCCTGAAGTACTATGGGCCCTGGTGGGCACCTTAGGGACATACCCGGGTTTCGGGTAAAGGAATGCCCTAACCATGACTGGAGCGAACTCCAGGCATGAAACAGGGAGTGCCTGAAGATCCCCGATCCTTTTAGTGAGGAAATAGCGAGGAGAAGGATGGTCTTGAGCCTGAGCAACTTGACCGTACTTCTTCTATGGGTTCAAAGGGGGGCATTGCATAAGCCCTCCAGAACCACAGCCAGGTCCCATGAGGGCACCTTGGTGCGCTGTACCGGCCTCAGCCTCAGGGTGCCACGGAGGAAACGAGTGGCAAGTGGGTGTCTTCCCAATGATTGACCACCCAGAAGGGCGTGGTAAGCAGCTAAGGCCGTCACGTATACCTTTAGAGTGGAGGGAGATAACCCTGCAGATAATCACTCCTGCAGAAACTCCAGAACTGTACCAATTGTGCAGTTGACTGGGTCCTGCAGTCGCTTTCCGCACCATGAAGCGAAAAGTTTCCATTTCAAGGCGTACTGTTTCCTAGTGGCGGAAGCTCTGGACTGGAGTATAGTCTCAACAACCTCAGTTGAGAGACCAGATGCTAGGAGCTGTGCCCCCTCAGGGGCCATACCCACAGCTTCCATAACTCCGGGCGGGGATGAAGAATGGCGCCCCCCGCCTGAGAAAGGAGGTCCCTCCTGACGGAATACCCAGCGGGAGCCCGTCGAGGAGGGTCACCAAGTCCCGAGACACTTGTACAAGGGGCGCGAACGCAGACCCCCCTGCCGATTGATGTATGAGACCACCGATGTGTTGTCTGTGCGGTCAAGCACATGATTTCCCCTTAGGTTTGGAAGGAAGTGTGTCAGAGCTCAAACCACGGCCAGCATTTCCCGGCAGTTGATGTGCTAAAAGGATGATGGCTTTCCCACAGACCCTGGGCAGAGCGGCTACTCATGACTGCTCCCCAGCCCATGAGAGAGGCATCCGTCGTTATCCTTACGCGACGACAAGGAGCCCCTAACGTCAGGCCTTGAACCAGGAACCAACTTTTCTTCCACATGTCTAAGGCACGTAGGCATCATCGCGTGACCTTGATCATGTGAAGCGGATTCCCCTTCGGGGAAAATCCCTTGGTTCTGAGCCGCCACTGTAAGGGTCTCATGTACAGCATGCCAAAGGTATCACGTTGGACGCCACTGCCATCAGGCCGAACAGCCTCAGAAACTGTTTGACAGTAAGTGACTGGCCTTCTCTCACTCTCTCGACTGCAGTGAGGATCGACTCGATCCAAGCAGGAGACAGACTTGCCTGCATCGAGGTTGAGTCCCACACCACGCTTAAATAATTGGTTCTCTGTAGTGGAGAAAGAACACGCTTCTTGGCGTTTAGTCTTAACCCCAGCTCTCTCGTATGGGCGAGGACGACATCTCGATGCCGAGCCGCCATCTGCTCCGATTGAGCTAGTATTAACCAATCGTCGATGTAGTTGAGTATGCGGATGCCCTGGAGCCAGAGCTGCATCCACACATTTCGTGAAAGTGCGGGTTGAGAGTGACAGGCTGAAGGGAAGAACTCTATATTGGTATGCGTCGCCCCCGAAAGCAAACCTCAGGAAACTCCAGTGTTGAGGGAGGATGGAAACACGGAAATAAGCGTCTCTGAGATCTATCTTAACAAACCATTCCTCGGACTGGATCTGAGATACTATCTGCTTGATATTGAGCATCTTGAACCGAAGCCGTTTGTTAGCGCGGTTCAGAAGACGGAGATCTAAGATCTGACGCAACCCCCCATCCTTCTTCGGAGCAATTAATTAATGGCTGTAGAACCCAGACGCTCTCTCGAGAGGCGGAACAAGTTTTATGGCCCCCTTCCTCAAGAGAGTATCCTCTTCTTGTTCCATTACCAGAGCCTGCTCGGGCCCACTAGTGTGGGGATGACCCCTTTGAAACGAGGCGGATGAGAACCGAATTGGATTCTGTAACCTTCTCTACAATCGGCAGGACCCATTTTGAGATATTTGGTAAAAGTTTCCACACTACCAGAAAATCTACTAACGGAACCAGCCTCTCGAGGCTGGCGTCAGGTATTATTAGAGGAGCCAGTTCGGTACCCTGAAGCAGATGACCGGCAGGGAATGACCGACCTGACTGCTGTAGCTCCCTCACTTGAGGGGGTGAGCTCTCCTGTGCCGTACCGTCACCGGGCGGCAGCTGGGAATTTTGGTCGTTGGAGTTCACTGAGCCCTGAAGCACCGAGGTGGGAGGGGTATCAGTGAACCTCCATGAGGGCACTGATGGAACAACCGACCTGACTGCTGTCGCACCCTCACTTGAGGGGGCGAGCTCTCCCGTGCCGTACCGTTGCCGGGCGGCAGCTGGGATTTTCGCTCGTCGGAGCTCACTGAGCCCTGAAGCACCGAGGTGGCAGGGGTATCAATGAATCTCTGTGAGGGCACTGAGGAGGATTGGACACCATATACTGAGGTATTATCCTTTCCTCCCCAGGTGAGGCTGCCCTCAGGGGCCTGACGCTGTTGGCGTCAGGACCGCTTAGCCGAGGTCCTCTTAGACAAAATAACAGTCCGCAGATCCGTCTTCTGTCTAGAAGACCCCAACTGAGAGCATAGCCCCGACCCCCGATCTTTCTGTGGAGGGGTGCGGGTTGCAACGCTCTGTTTTTGAGACTGGCGATATGAGGAGCTTGATGGCTTGGGCTGCTGAGCAGGTTAGCCTGGTATGCTTGTAACACCGCCATTGGTGTGCAAGCATGCGCCAGCCTGACCTGCCGCCGTATAAGCTTTCACAACCTGACTCGATGTAAGCCTAACGGGCCTGTTGGGAAGCTTCGGGGCCTTCAGGGACGTTGCTGAGGATGGGGAGAGATAGCTCGAAAGCGTCTGCTCCACCACTGGCATCGCCGCATATACCTTATCATTCAGCCCCACGTTGTTCTTTGAATAATTCGAGACTGTGGGGCTGTAATACGGGATGAGTACGGTTTCTCCCACGATCTTGACACCTCAGCATGGAGATCGGGGAAAAACGGAAGGCCCCCGTTGTGAAGGCTGTGATCTGGATTCAGAAAACGCTCGTCTAATTATTTTTAGGACAAGCTTCCTGTTCTAGGCTGGCCAAACGATATTTTATTTTGGTGCGAAACACACCCCATAATCACGAATCACACCTCATCCGCGAGGGACTGTGGTGGCGAGTCCACAGTCTCCGCTGTCTCGACACTCATCACATCCACCTCCTCGGAGGAAGATAGATGAAGCGTCTGGCTCGACCCCCCCCCCCCCCCCCCCCCCCCCCCCCCCCCCCCCCACCCCCCCCCCCCCCCCCCCCCCCCCCCCCCCCCCCCCCCCCCCCCCCCCCCCCCCCCCCCCCCCACACCCCCCCCCCCCCCCCACCCCCCCCCCCCCCCCCCCCCCCCCCCCCCCCCGCCCCCCCCCCCCCCCCCCCCCCCACAAAAACCCCCCCCCCCCCCCCCCCCCTCTCTCTTGGGGGTGGGGGGACCGAGAAAAGGACGATCACACCGTCTCGGATCCCCCGCTAAATCCCACCGATCCCCACTACACATTCTGCGCTTTGCCTCGCAACAGAGCACGCTGCCAGCGGTATCGCGAGCCTGGCCGCTCTCATCAAACACAGCCAGGCGAGAGCGGAGCATACGCAGCGAGAGTAACTCGCAGTGATGACAATCAGCTGCTCGAAAGCTGACCGTGCATGCTCCGCTCCCAAACAAACGACAGACAAATCGTGTGTATCCCCCGCCGCCAGATATCGTGGGCAGGGAGAAACACAGCGTTTGTAATGCCGTTCGCTCGCCATAGACTTCTCATTGTTTTATATACATGAGTGCTTGTGCGGACAGACAACAGTAAATAGACAGACACATACACAGAGCGCTACTGAAGGACAGAAGCTGGTTTGCGCCCGGCCGGATGTGCTTTTATGTTTTCTGGTGCTTACGTCACCCTGCTCGGGACGTCTCGCTGCTCATTGGACGGTTTTGACACGTGCTTCAGAACGCGGTCACGCAAGGGCGTTCCCAAAGCGACTCGACGCAGCTCGAGTTCCTGAAGGGGAACCTTTTGACTGAAAACTATTTTGGCTGTAGAATATGTTCGGCCAAATCTATCGGTCTCAACTGAATATGAGCAGAAAAAAATTGTGTTCACCCTGCAAGAACAGTTGATATGTGTTGACAGTTTGCACCATACACTTAGGACTTGAGGACCCATCCTCTTTGCTCCGTGAACATGAAGATGTGAACATTTCAAATCATTGAGGTTTTGAAACAGCATGTATCCTGTTTTTTGTATCCTGGAATGTTTTGATGGGACATGCTTTTAGCAGACTGTGTTAACATTTGCGTCTCCATCACAGTGGTGCTCTTTGTCAAACAGGGCGTGTCTGAGGCCTGAAAAGATTTTCATGCATTTTTCCAAAATGCTTCACTGTACCTGACGGCATGCAAAAAATGCTATGTTACCATGGTAACCCCTCCCTCAACAAATGACCTTGCCACTCTCTCTGATTTTAGCACCTGCTGAAAAGCGATATTCACTTTAATGTCCAAGGTGTCTGAGCAAAAGGGGGAAATTGTGTCTAAACAGACAACGTGCTGGAGGAGGCTGGGTTTTTGGCCTTTTTTTTTTATAAAGTAGGCCCTTTGGGGAAACTTTTTTTTTCTCCTATAATGCCTTCTGGCTGTTCAGTTAGACACTATCTCAAATTTACACCTTGGAAGATTTTTCTCTTTGGAGTAGACACACGACAGCAGAGAGGCAGAGTGCTCCGCATGACTTTTCCACACATAAAAACAGCCAGGGAGTTTCTGTTATATGGAGCAGGTTTGTTGTGTGCGGTGCAACTTTCGCAGTGCGTTGCGAGTGATGTTATTAGATGATGGACGGACATTCTGTTCTTACTCACAGCTTATGTGGAGCTGGCCCCGGTTGCCGTTCGTTACTACGTGTCAGGTATGCACTGCATAGATATGTTTCTTTGTGCAGGACGAGACTCCGTCCCCAACACATCCTGCTCCTATTTAAATCCTTGTGTGCCCTCTATTCTGTTCTCCCTCATTAACTATTGTGTCGTGCAATCATATTATGTGGATGTGCACTGTGCTTTTCTCCCATATTTGTACAAAATACAATTGCTCAATAGGTTGTTCTTGCAAAATTCTGCTCCAGCCTGCTGAGTAGTTGGATGCAAAGCGCATTCAGCATAAAGTTTTTAGCTGCTTATGAAATTATTATTAAATATTGGTGGTTTCCTGCTTTGCACCGCTGTAATGTAATAGTGAGTCATTATATTGAAGTCATTAATTGCTATGGTTTTATGCAGCGCACAGATTTATGGATCTTCCTCATTCACAAACAAGCTTGTCCTTTTAATGTTTACCTCATTAATGCATAGACGTTCCCTTATTAATTCATATGTAAATGAACTGAATTCATATATCTACACTTGTACCTGTTTTAAAATGAATATATACTATGAGATAAATTAATATGTACTACAACACATTGGACTGTATAAATGTTTCTCATGATCTTAAAAAAGGCTTAGCTTATGAAATCAGTTAAAATTAAATAAACAAATAAACAGTGTCTTTATATGCATTTCTTTACAATACAAAAATCTAATTATATAAATATAATTTCATGTTAGTTTAGTTTACTTGTATTATATAATTCAAAGTTTAGATTTTAAAAATATATAAAATTAAATATTTAATTTTATGTATGTAGCCTATTTTTTTAAACATTTACTGCCTTTTTGTTTATTAGCAAATGGGCAGTAAAATAGTATTAGATATAAGACTTTAATAGTATATATATTTTGAACCAATATGCCGAAAAATAATAAGAAATACTAATAATTAAAAAATTACTGTAGTAATTTATTTATATTAAGTTTCTATTTTACAAGCACCAACCAACACCAAAAGACACCGGAGGGGTTACACATTGATCAGACAAAACCTGATGAACATATCTGTTGTCGTTTGTCGGCATCTGTTGTTGCAGTGTGAATTGGCCTTTTATCCCACCGTAACATAATTTACATTCATTCCTTTCACTGGTTATCTGAATGCAGATGTCTAGGACAATACAGAGCTTAAATTAATTTACACACTAAAATGAAGTCTTGCTAGAATAAAGAGTGTTTTGTCATTATGTAATTTAGCAAAGAGAGTTCTTAGAGTCATCCAGCTCTTTAAGGAGTCTGGGATGCCTTGCAGCGAACACACTCTTTCTTGTTTTCGAGCATTAATACTTATGTTCTCATTACAGGGAGCTTCGCATTGGCTGATCTGGGCATGTGTGAGCCTCCTCCGTCATCCACTGTATATTGTTCTGATATAAGCCTGCTGCAGGACAGATACGGTCTGAATGCTGGATCCGACACCGACTCGGACCCCGAGGGGGTCATGACTCCGGAGCGTGCCGTCCAGCTGTGGAGCGGGCAGCCCCTGAAGTCCCACCGCAGCTCTTGCCTGTCCAGCCCTGACAACTCGGTTCTCACTCTCACCGACTCTGAAAATGAACACAAGACTGATGAAGAATCAGGTAGGAGAGAGAGAGAAACACTTGGGTGTGGAGAAATGAAACAAATGAAGAGACAAATGAAAAGACACTGATGACTGGAGATGTATCAGAACGGTAGTGCTTCTAAATTAAGTGGAAAATCTGTAATTTGGTAAGACATTAGTTCCAACAACGAATGCCGGTGTAATGAGACATCTAAATGAAATGTTCTCATTTCCCCAAAGGCCTTCAGCCTTTTTTGGGGTGAAATTGAGCATACTGAATCATTGAATACGGACTATTTATATGATTCCCAACACTTAGGTGTCAATATTTGTGAAGCCGTGGCATTTTCTGAAGACTGCATTCACTGCGCTGGCGAGATCAAAGCGGTTTACAAACCAATGCCTGCAATCTCAAGTGGTGTTTCTCTTTGATATAACAAGATTTTATTCCAACAAACCAGCCCGTCTAACTTGCCAATGTCAAGTACTGCATTATGCATTTATCTGGTTATCATGTCATATTTAGAAGATGCTCTTACGCTGACTGTTGAAAACTCGCCACCGTGTTGTAGTTCCCATTCATCCGAGTCACGTTCAACAATTTACGTCAGTGACTGACGATTGGGGATCTCGCCCGAAGCCCATCACCTTTGAGTGTTAACTAAACAATCCAATGACAGTTGGCGTGCGTGTTTCCCCACGCGCACCCCGCCCCGCAGCGCGGGTCTAAAAGGTATCGCGGGTGCAACACACACTCAGCTTTTCGCTTCGGAGCCGAGCCTTCTCAGGACGAATCTCCGCGAGTGTTTGGAAGAAACAGCTGGCGTTGGTGTTACGGCGCGTCAGCGGGGGTTGCCATTCAGTGCTGCTCATCTTTGGCGTGCTGCAGCTGCCATTCTGCGGTCTCGCCGCGACCTCCCCTGGGCGCTTCAGCGCTCTCTCTCTAAAAGAGTGTTTCCTTTTTTCCTAAAAGAGGGATTCGGCTGCGCTGCCACCGTCAGGTAGAGTGGCGTTGCCCGAGTCAGATCCAGAGCTGACCGCTATGCTTTCCCGGGCTGCTGAGAGTGTCGGGCTGCACTGGAGGCCTCCGCCTCCTCCCGAACCCTCGAGGCTGGATGATTGGTTCCTGGGGGCGCAGGCCGGGTTTCGGCAGCTGCCTCCGGTTCCATTCTTCCCTGAAGTGCATGAGGAGGTTACTAAGTCCTGGAAGGCACCTTTTTCTGCCCAAACAGACTTGATGCCTCCTCCGTCTTCACCACCCTCGACGGGGGGGCGGCCCAAGGGTATGTTGACATCCCTCCGGTTGAGCGCGCGATGCCTCTCGGCCCGCAGAGCGCCGCCGCCTGGGGAGGTAGTCCACGCCTTCCGTCCAGGGCCTGTAGGTTCTCGTCCGCTCTGACGGCTAAGGCGTACAGTGCCGCTGGACAGGACCGCTCCCGCCCTGCACGCCATGGCCCTCCTGCAAGTCCCCCAGTCCCATGGTTGAATCAGTTGCACGAGGGTGGTGCTGACTCAGGTGGGCTGCAGGAACTGCGCACAGCGACGGACCTCGCGCTTAGGGCGACGAAAGTCACGGCTCAGGCCCTGGGTCAGACGATGTCCACTTTGGTGGTCCAGGAGCGCCACCTATGTCTGACCTTGGCGGATATGAGGGAGACCTAAAAGCATTGCTTCCTGGACTCCCCGATCTCTCAGGCCGGCCTATTCGGCGAAGTGGTGGAGTGCTTTGCCCAACAGTTCTCCGCCGCGTAGAAGCAGACGGAGGCGTTTCGACATATCTTGCCCCGGTGGTCTGCTGCTGTCTCCACCCCACCGCTGGCTGCAGCTCCTCTGTCTGCTCGTCGCCAAGAGCGCCCTCCTGTGGCCTCTATCTCCGCTCCAGCTCAGCCGCAGCAGCAGCCTTCACAACGGCCGCAGCGTGGAGCTGGCCGCAGGAAAGCGGCGCAGCCCGTCTCCGCCCTGCCAAGCCCGTGAAGCGCCAGGGCGGCGGCGTCCCTGGGACGGGCGACCCGGGGTTCTTGGATCCGGCTCTTCAGGTGATGGTGACTGCACCGCTCCTTCCCCCAGGCGGAGGGCCGGGTGGAGAAACCTTTGTTCCTGGTTTTTTCTATTTCGCCACTGGCTACCCAGCCAGTGGTGTCCAAAACCTCAACAGAAGAGCGGGTTTCTTTTTCTCCGGGTTCCAAGAGGGCGTGGATGGCAGTGCGCGAGACCCAGTCTTCACACAGCCGGCCCCCTCTCCCTTCGCTAGTGGGCAGCAGGGTTCAGTTCAAGGACGCTACGCCTCCTCACGAGCCCCCTGCCCACCAGTGGAGCCAGGTAAGTGGCGCGCCGCGCACTCAGACCCCACTCTGGGACGCACGGCCTCCCGGGTTGGGTTTCTGTGTTCCTCTTCGCTGCCCCACTGCGGGTACGTCGTGGTCTCCCTAGTCCCGCTAGTTCGGCCGCTGGGGGCCTGGTTAGCGCTCCCCAGACCGTCTCGCTGGCTCCTGAGAACCATCAGACTCGGCTACGCGATTCAATTCGCCCTGGCGCCCTCCCAAGTGTGACAGGTCATCCTGCTAGCGAAGGACGCGATACGGCCGGTCCCTCCAGCCGAGATGAGGTGGGGCTTCTACAGCCCATACTTCATCGTACCAAGAAAGGCAGTGGGTTACGACCAATCCTGGACCTGTGCGTACTGAACCGGGCCCTTCACAAGCCCCCGTTCAGGATGTTGACGCAGAAACGCATCTTTCAATGGGTCCGTCCTTTCGATTGGTTCGCAGCGTTCGACCTCAAGGACGAACCACAGGATATGGTGCTCATTCACCTCAGCCGATTGGGGCTTCGGGTCAACTGGGAAAAAGATCAATCTCTCTCCGGTGCAGAGGATCTCTTTTCTCGTCATGGAGCTGGACTCGGTCAACCTCTCGGCCCGTCTCTCAGTAGAGCGTGCGCAGTCGATTCTGAACTGCCTGGGGTCCTTCCAGTGCACGACGGCGGTTCCACTGATACAATTTCAGAGGCTCCTGGGGCATATGACATCCGCAGCCGCTGTCACGCCGCTCGTGTTGCTTCATATGAGACCGCTTCAGCATTGGCTTCCCGACCGGGTCCCGAGATGGGCATGGCGACACGGCACTTCCGGGTTTCTGTTACCCCGTTCTGCCGTCAGACCTTCAGCCCATGGACAGATCTTGCCTTTCTTCGGACAGGGGTTTCCCTTGGGCGAGTATCCAGGCATGTTTTTGTGTCAACAGATGCCTCCGCCAGGGGCTTGGGTGCCATGTGCAGTGGGAATGCAGTTGCGGGGCTCTGGTCGGGGCCCGACTGCAGTGGCATTTCAACTGCCTCGAGTTGCAAGCAGTAATGCTTGCTCTGCGCCGCTTCAGATCGCTGTTGCATGACAAGCATGTACTGGTCCGTACAGACAGCTCTGCGACCGTTGCGTACATCAACCACCAGGGCGGTCTATGCTCCCGTCGCATTTCGCAACTCGCCCGCCACCTCCTCCTCTGGATTCAGAAGCATCTGAGGTCGCTTCGCGCGTTCACATCCCAGGCGAGCTCAATCGTGCAGCCGACGAGCTCTCATGTCAGCCCGCCCTTCCGGGAGAATGGAGACTCCACCCCGAGATAGTCCAGCTTATTTGGAGACGCTTTGGGCGCTCAGGTAGACCTGTTTGCCTCCCCGGACACGTCCCATTGCCAGTGGTTTTTACTCCCTGGCCGAGGGACCCCTAGGCACGGACGCACTGGCGTGCAGCTGACCTCGGGTCCTACGCAAATATGCGTTTCCCCCAGAGAGCCTTCTCGCGCAGACACTGTGCAAGGACAGGGAGGACGAGGAGCAGGTCCTCTTGGTTGCGCCATATTGGCCCAGTCGGACTTGATTCTGAACTGATGCTCCTCGCGACAGCCCCGCCTTGGCGAATTCCTCTGAGGAGGGATCTCCTTTCTCAGAGAGGGGGCACCCTCTGGCACCCTCGTCCAGACTTGTGGAATCTCTACTTGTGGTCCCTGGACGGGACGCGGATGTTCTAGGTGGGCTACCTCCAGCGGTTGTAAACACCATCGCTTCAGCTAGAGCTCCGTCTACCAGACACGCTTACAGGCTTAAGGTGAACTTGTTCGTCGTTTGGTGCTCTTCCCGCCTGGAAGACCCCCGGAGATGCCCGATCGCAGTCGTGCTTTCTTCCTGCAGGATGGGTTGGAGCGAAGGCTGTTTCCCTCCACCCTTAAGGTGTATGTTGCTGCCATTGCCGCACATCACGAGGCAGTGGACGGTAAGTCTCTGGGGAAGCACGACCTGATCATCAGGTTTCTCAGAGGGGCAAGGAGGCTGAATCCTCCGCGCCCTCACCTGTTACCCTCTTGGGATCTCCCCTCGGTCCTCATGGCCCTGAAGGAGGAGCCCTTTGAGCCTTTGCAGTCAGTAGAGCTTAAGGTTCTGTCATTAACGACAGCGTCTCTCACCGCTTTGGCCTCGGTCAAAGGTAGGGGACGCTGCAGGCATTCTCGGTCGACGATTCGTGCCTAGAAATCGGAACGTGTAACTCTCACGTTGTCCTGATACCCCGGCCCGGATATGTGCCCAAAGTTCCCACCACGCCTTTCAGGGATCAGGTGGTGAACTTGCAAGCGCTGCCCCGGGAGGAGGCAGACCCAGCCATCGCTCTGCTCTGTCCCGTTCGCGCTCTGCGCATTTACGTGGACCGTACGCGGAGCTTCAGGATCTCAGACCAGCTCTTTGTCTGCTTTGTCAGCAGAAGGGAAAGGCTGTCTCCGAACAAAGACTTGCCCACTGGTTAGTGATGGCTATAGTCTTGGCATACCAGGCCCAACGTTTACCATGCCCCCTCGGAGTGAGAGCTCACTCTACGAGAGGAGTGGCATCTTCTTGGGCATTGGCGCGGGGCGCCTCGATAGCAGACATCTGTAGAGCTGCCGGCTGGGCGACGCCTAACACGTTTGCGAGATTCTATAATCTCCGTGTAGAGCCCGTGTCCTCTCGTGTACTCGCCTCAGGTAGGCAGTAACACCGGACCTGCTCGTGTCGATCACGCTTGCTGCGCCATTCCCCTCTACGGACCGGATACGTGCGCTTTTGTGCTCCTCAATCAGTTCCCCATGGCGATCCCTGGTGGAGTTCCTCCCGCACCCTTGGCGGTCAGGCGTGGCGGAGCGCCAGACGCCAGGCTCAGCACTCGTGTGCATGCCCAAGGTCAGCCCTTGTGCTGGGCTAGGTGCCCGTGTGTAGTGATTCCCCCTTCGGGTGATCCCACATGTGTATTCTTCCACGGTACGGCTCCCCTCACGGTAAGCCCGTGTCTTTCCCTGGCAGTCGTTCACTGCCATCTCTGCTGGGTAGTGATCTCACCCCAGGGGGTTGAGTCTACCGCAGAGACTTCCATATGTAGTACTGCCTGGGCCAGTCCATATGTGTAATTCAACATGATACCTCCTATGTGCGGGATGTGGCTTCCGTAGCGTCCCAACTGGGTACGCTATCCCAGTGTTTATCCAAGGCACCACTGTATGGAAAGCAGTGGCGGACAACCTTCTGCCTGGCCCCCGCTGTTCCTATCTTCCGCCCCAGCTGGTGTGGGTGGACTTGCCGGCTTCCGCAGGGCACTTGAGGGGGTCAGCAATAGTGGCGTTTTTCCATACGGATCCCAATTCGTCAATCACTGACGTAACGTAGAACGTGACTGACTGAATGGGAACGTCTGGGTTACTTGTGTAACCCTTGTTCCCTGAAGGAGGGATCGGAGACGTTACGTTCCGTTGCCACAGTTTCTGTACCACCGCTGAGCGGCCAGGTTACCGGCTCGGCTCCTCAGCAAAAACCTGATGTGCGTTTGCACCGCTCTCCTCTTTACATATACCCGCGCTGCGGGCGGGGTGCTCACGTGCGAAGCACGCCGCCCAACCTCTCATTGGCTTGTTGTTGTTTATTATACCCGCGAAGGTGATGCTCTCTGGGCGAGATCCCAATTCGTAGTCACGACGTAACGTCTCCAGTTCCCTCCTTCGGGAAACGAGGGTTACACAAGTACCTAGACGTTTCTTCTATATCACAAAACAAGCACCAGACACAAGCACGTAAATTCAGAGACATCTGTATGGATGTACTGTAGTGAAGCTACAGTTGTACTTTGTTATCAGTCTCATCAGAAAGATAATTGAAACATAGTCACTAGACAGTAGTCTCGTTAAAAAGCTTATCTTAAGATCACTCTTCATTTCACACATTTTGTTTTAGGGCCTAGCTGTAGTTTTTGTCTTTTAAATGGAAATGACCATTAAATTACATTAGTGTTGTTTAATATTATTTATTTTTTTGTCCATTATACATGGACTGAAATCACATAATTGTAGTTGATTAAAACAATATTTTAGTTAACAAATAATGTGCAAAAACAAGAATGGCGTTGTTGTTAAATCATTTTGTATATATATATATATATATATATATATATATATATAGAGATATATATATACGCAAAACACTTTATTACAGTTTATTCTTCAGTCGCTTATGGTACACATTTCTAAATCATCCTAATATTTGCAAAAAACTAGTGCATTTCTCAAAACAATTTGTACAAACAGCACCTCACAATGGATTACCTGCAAAAGCCTGTTACTTACTCAAAATCTTTAGTTCATCTTTCAAAAGTAAGTATTTATGTCAATGAATATATCAGTGCCATCAGAATGAAAAGTCATTGTGTCATTGTTCACAAACAAGATTCTAAGTCAAAATGCACTCTGTTAGTATTATCTGTCCTGATGTAAACTATGGCAACAGTTTGGATGACAGTTACTGTATTGAACAGTATGCCATATGCTTATGTATGCCAAATATCCATTTCAAAAGTACAAATTTACACATTACTGTGTAGCGTCTGGACCAATCAGACACACCATTTTTCATTTGATTTAACAAATCAATTATTCATTAGATTAACAAACATTCACAGACCCCTCACCCAATAAACATACTGGGTGCCAAGATGTCTGGGAACGAGGCCCAGGACCCTGGTTACCATGGAAACCATGGCACCTTTGCTAGACCAGATAAACTTTACGACCTAATGGCATGTTGAGAGTCCTCCCCCTCTCACTGCATGTTCCATAGGAAGAGGCACACTGCACAGTAGAAATGGACTCTTCTCTAATTAATTAATAGGAAAACCTTTCTTTGAATGAA
The DNA here is from genome assembly GCA_018155175.1 of Sinocyclocheilus anophthalmus. Lineage (NCBI taxonomy): Eukaryota > Metazoa > Chordata > Actinopteri > Cypriniformes > Cyprinidae > Sinocyclocheilus > Sinocyclocheilus anophthalmus. The sequence goes on from JADLZN010004784.1 coordinate 180,848, forward strand.
CACACATATCCTTCAGGTCATTGTGTATGTTGTCGTTATATTGTTTATGCCGGCTTATGGAACCACTCGTTTCTGTCATCTTACCTATATGTAATCCTACTATGTTTAGTATCTATGAATTCGTCTTCTGATGATCTAAACGAGAGTATATATTATGTGTTGGTACCTATGCAACATATTAGTGTTTTAAGAATCTTTATTAGTTTGTGCATCAGCACCCCAAGCGAATTACATTTGCAAATTACCATGCCCTCAAACAAAGGGTCGTAAACCCTCCAGCAATTCCCACCTCCCGCTAGGAATTTCCATCTCTCTCATTGGACAAGCCCATCTTGAGAGGCGGGGATCTTCTCCGACCTTAAAGGCCTCACACCAGTGACCCGCCCAGAGTCGGTGGTTTGGTTGAATTCTGAGAAGACATGAGGCTAGAACGTTCTGCAACCGCTAATCTTTTTCAGACAGACGAGACTTGCAAGTATTCAAAATTAGTCTTATTAATTGATACATTAGGTATCATTTGCACCTTTTTACAAAGGTGTGTTTGAACTAAGAATCTGATGTTTCCTTCAGGCGTTAGATCTGCTGAATATGTAAATGGTTCCATAACTTCATATTCTTTTTTTCTCTCCTCTTTACTGAGTTAAGCGTTAACCCTTTCCTATACCAACTGGTATGCGTGTGTGTGGGTGGGTGTTTGTGTGTGTGTGTGTGTGTTATGTAGTATGTTAGACTAGTTTACGTGTTTATGTAGTTAATAAAACCTTACTTGTATCCCACTTGATGTTGTTCATTGTTTGCTCATAACTGGAGGCCCTAATCATGCAGTTTATGCTACAAGCTTTTGTAGAATTGTACAGTAAGAATGTTATTTCCTTTAACCAGGAAATTAATGTTCTTCGAATTGACAGACAGTTGACCCTGAGAGTTCAAGTAAATACTTACAGCAGATCTAAATATATATAATTAATTATAACTAGTTATGATTAATATTCCCCTGAGCTGACGCTACAACTGTATGTGGGATATTGATTGAAAGAGACTGGATAGAATTCCTAGTTACACTTTTACTAGTGGTCTGACCAAAAAAAAAAAAAACACACACACATGTCATATGGGTATAGAAAAGGAAAAAGAAATAGGGCACAAAGAGAAAATAAATTAGAAAGGGTCCCCCCCCCCCCCCTCTCCAAACTTGTCAGTGTGTGTGTTCAGGAGAGTGACACTTTTACCTCCAGCGGCATTTGTGCTGTCTCGCGCCTGTCAGAAATGGTTTATCATTAGTTGATCTACATTCTCTTCTTTTGTGAAAGTCAAGATTCACTTGCACAATTCATGCCAAACTTACAAAAAGTCTAATAATAATGTGTAAAAAAATGTGCTTGACACTTTATGACAACCAGATCAACCATTTCGCATTTAATGACTTATACGATGAACTAAAGACTAAATGTTTTGAAGGGTAAGACTATTGCACAGAAAACTACATAATACATTTTGAGCAACATGACATTAGCAACTGATAATATAGGAAACCGCAGATTAATGTACATAATCAATTGCATGAATGCACCAAAGCAATCACAACTTGCTCAAAAGAATGAGAAACTGCTTTTATGATGTGCACAAGTGGTGAAGATAATGTTGAGGTTTGCCAAGTAGTTTTGAGATTTCATGTTCTGACTGAGGAAAAAATGCACCAAGCGACTGAAAAACTGTACATACACTACTGTACCATTCAAAAGTTTTGGGGTCAGTAAGATTTTTTTTAAAGTAATTAATCATTTTATTCAGCAAGGATTAAACTGGCAAAATTGACTGTAACCCATTTACAATGTTACAAAACTAATAAATGCTGTTATTTAATTTTCTATTCATCATAGAATCCTGAAAAAAATATATCACAATTTCTGCAAAACTTAAGCACAACTTTTTTCAACATTGATCATAATAAATGTTTCTTGAGCACCAAATAAATGTAATGATATTTTTTTCACATACTGCTTTACGGTATTTTTTTTTTTTTATTATTATTTTTTATAAATTCAGCCTTGGTGAGCATAGGAGAAATCTTTCAAAAAATGTTTTTAAAAAGTCTTACTGACCCCAGTCCAGAAACTTTTTGTATATGTGAAAATTGTCCTTATGAAAACATGGATTGAAATAATAGCATATAAGTATACTAGTATTAGCTATTATTTATACAGTAGGTACTGTGTTGTGAATTCTTCATACATTAAAGACTTTTTAAAATATATTTATTGCCTATTTTCTTTTCAGATTTTTTCCTTTTTACTTCATTGCATTAGGTGTAGAACGTTGCAGTGCTCATAGTGGTTTATTCATACGGAGTTGGCATATTACTGAATTTCACATGCACATTTGCTTCATTGTTTGTGCAAATATACATTTTAACATTAATTTAAAGTTATGGATACCGCTTATTGATCTAAAGTATAGATCTATATGATCTATAATGTATAGAATGAGTTTGAGTGAGCTGATTAACCTACTAGCAACGGGTTCAGTTTACTAGTGATCAGCTCTTGCAGCTTAAGAGAGGCAAAACATATTATTTGAATCAATTTTGTGAGTATTTTTGTAAATTTTTCTTTTTTTTTAAGAGAATTTATTTCTTGTCACATTAAGTCAGTGATATCGAAGATGGGGCGAGATCAAAAAGCAAACATTTTTGTTAGTGTTTGTGAAAAAATCACTGCAAGTTCTCCAAAATGCTGATATTAGAGGTTGCACACCACTGAAAGGCTTTTATTGCACACAAAAAATGAAAAAGAAGAGGAAGTGAATGGAGCAAAGTGTTTAGGGGGAGATGTGAAGCTCCAGAGGATACTAACAGAAAAGGAGCAAGATTTCCTTGTTGAGGTGAGCGGGTGTGTAGGAAGGGGAAGTAGATCTAGAGGGTTGAATACAGGCAGTCATCGTTCAAAGCCAGCCCAGCTATGCTGCTCCATTCCTGGACATCAAGGCCAACACATGCATTAATGGAGGCAGGTTGTGAAAGGGAAAGGCACAATGTGGGATTTATGATACCTGCAGCGACATGCAATAAGCACCAGGTGCCTCTCATCACGCACTGCCAGCAGTGTTCCAGTTTTATTCACCTTCTTCTTGTGACGCTTCTATCGTGAGCCTTCACATGTGTTGGTGGTATGAAGGACAGGAAGATGGTGGTGATGTTGATAAGGGGGAATTGGGTATTGGGCATTGGGTGTTGATTATCTCTCACACAGTCAGAGAATTTAACATAGGAAATAGACAATTTGCAATAATAGGGTTTAAACTGGAGTCCTGTGACTTAAATCAATACATGCAGTAATGTCAAAGGGATAGTTCACCCAAAAATGAAAATTGGATGTTTATCTGCTTACCCCCAGGGCATCTAAGATGTAGGTGACTTTGTTAATTTTTTACCTCTGATACACCACTATGTCCAACTGTCTTTGGGCGCGTGCACGGCATCCGGTGCGTGAGGTTTGTACGCGCTCTGGCGTAGTTTACGTAATGGGTGTGTTGATATCCAGCCGAAGAGCAATCAACCATAACTTCAGGCAAGCAAGCTCAGAAGTTGGGAATCTGTGGAAAGTCACCACTCCCGAATGAGTTCGCGCGAGAGAACGTGATCTTTTAGTTTTATGTCGGTTTGAACAATCCGGATAAGCGCAAGTAAGTACCATTTTGATTAGCCGTCGTACCTACAATGACTGTGCACTGTGTAAACAATGAGTGACGTATACGTGTGTGAGATCACTTCCGTCGCTTGCGTAAACTACGCCAGAGCGCGTACACCCCTAGCGCACTGGATGCCGTGCGCGCGCCCAAAGACAATTGGACATAGTGGTGTATTAGAGGTAAAAAAATATAAATACTCCGCCGCAGGGTTTAATTTGATTTGTCTGTGCATGTTTTTTTTTATTTTCATAGATTTTGTTACCATTGCCATGCTTATACGACTGATAGACTGCAACTGTTAAAGTAAAAAAATCATCATATGTGTTCTACTAAAGAAACAAAGTCAACTACATCTTGGAAGCCCTGCTGCTAAATTAGTGAATCTTATGAATGTCAACCCTCAGCTTGTTGTTTTCATAATAACTTAAACAATGCAATGCTTTTTCTAAATTCTTTAGCCTGCAAACAGGGTGTCCAAAATGACACTGACTGGCTGGATCTGAACCTTGGTCGGTTTTTCACCTATGTGCCTTATTCTGACTTGGCTGAATTCAACATCTCTAGGGTAAAACAGAGTTCAAATTATTCTTGCTGCCAGAAATTCTGTGTGCAGTGATGATCTTGAATCTAGTGTGGAGGTTTCCTTCCCTAACAGAAGTAACAGTGCATTTTCTTGCTACGCAGGAAGCCGTGTTTGGCTCTCTAACTGGTGAACAGAAGGTGGAGCGAATCTTGACACCAAGTCTGGTGGATGATGAGTCTGCTGTTAGAGAATTGTTTGGATCTGTTGTAAACTCTCCAGACCAGAACCAGTTGGATGATTTTTTTGAGAAATTCATCAGCATGTCTGCACAGGTGGGAATGTTTTGTGTGCTGACTTTAGTGTTCATCCTCATGTTTTGTGTTGAACGGCACAGGGAGTCAGAGGTCGGGGGAGAGTAGGGTGTTGTTGTTTGTTAGTTTTTTTTACCAATTAAATGGTGTTTCAGATATTCAAAATAAATGTATTATTTTGTAGTATTCTCTACTACATTTATCATGGCTATGACGATTAGCTTTACATTATAAATATACTTTATTCTTATGAAAATACCTGAGATGGCTTGAAGAACACAGTTAAACCATACATTGTTGCAATCATGTGTTCATTGTCTTCATGTTTCCTCATTCAACAGTCTCTGATGTCAGCTAAATTGATAGCTGAATATATTTGTCCATAGAAGGGATTTCCTGGAACATCCAAGTTTTGTCATTTGTCCATATTCACTATTCAAGAGTATATGTGACATTTCAGTGCTGTGTGCTGTTTGTTTTCAGAGAAACGTATCAAGCATCAGCACTGCTGTGAGCAGCATAATTCTGAACATGACATTGATGGACCTGGCGAACAGATTTGAAACCTTCGATCCGCAGACATTTGCTTTATGGTTCCAGTCGTACCTGCACGTTTTCCTCCCTGGGATCGGTCCAGATAGCCTTTCTGTCATCCCCAGGACCATCAGCTGCGATTCTTACAGAGAAATGTGAGCACTGGCTGCTTTTGTATAGCAGACACCTTTCATCCACAAAAATCTGCATCCAATTTTTGCTTGCAGTCATTTTAGGGCAGTGTTGAGCAGCTATTTTGAACCCAGGTCTGTCTTAGTCTAGTTCAGTCATCAGTGCAATGGCCATGGTCAGTCAATCATTTCTAGGGCTTTCACTTTGTGAGAATCATTACGGTGGGAGTTTGCTCCTTGAAAATTCACACAATGCACAGTAATAAACAGTATTACAGTATTATAAAGTCTGTTTGGACACCATGATTTGGACAGATGATTGCTAATATTATTTTGTGTTTCTTTGATACGTGTCTGTTCTGGGTTATGCAGAGATATAGTTTCTAAACAGCAATATCTGGGGACCTCTGTGTTTGACAAAACGTTTGTAGTTCATCCTGTCATTGATGTGTTCTTGTGTTTGTAGCGTGAAAGGCTGTGATAACGTTTTCAGTCAGTCCACCCCGATCCCCCCCCCCCCCCCCCCCCCCCCCCCCCCCCCCCCCCCCCCCCCCCCCCCCCCCCCCCCCCCCCCCCCCCCCCAAAAAAAACCCCACCCCCCCCCCCCCCCTCAGACGAAGTACCTCCCAGTTTCACTCGAGCCTATCTCTTCCATCATCCCAGCCAGGTAACATGTCTCCTCTCGTGTGTGTGTGTACAGGTATATATAGTTTATGAGGACACAAATGTGTATAATTACATGGGTACTACAACGTAAACATGATTTATGAG
>JADLZN010004785.1:0-15931 GCA_018155175.1 Sinocyclocheilus anophthalmus
TGGAGACTGGGGCTAGTTGTCACACATGGAATCTGTACTACAATTTAACTAAGAGTGTTCATTTTATCTTCCAATATAAAATTCAATATCACAACAAGATAAAAGCACACTGACATACATTGCATACATAAAGCATCACTATATAATAAAGTTAGAAACACTGAACTAACTGTGACTTTATGACAAATGCATAACTCTTGGGGCAGGTTGTCACATTTTGGGGGTGCAAGTTGTCACATGGGTTTTAAATGTTATAAATTCATACACATTTGCATGTTTGTTTGTGTTTCCTAAATGTTTTACTGCTTAAATGTTGCTGTTATATCGTGACAACTTACCCCATTCAGTATGAAAATGTGCTCTGCTATTGAGACTGTTGTGCTGCAGATTGCAAAGCTGGCTCTATCAACAACAAAGTCATGCATTCAATAACCAAGGAATATGTGAAATTAAATTGTGTACCTTTCATGCAATAAGATCCTTAAAAATAGGGTTGACTGGGTTTTTGACGCAAATTCCACGATTCAGTTCGATTTTGTTTATACAAACACTTAAATGATATACACTCAATTCAGTTTTTTTAACAATAAATGTATAATACTAGCTTTACAATTGCATGATTATATTTCTACTCCAATTCGTTTTCTGAAATATAAACAATTAAAAAATTACTGCCATAAGAATCGACTATGTATTTCAAACAAAACAATATTAAGGGGTGCACAATAACAAAAGTCCAATGAAAATTTTATATGGTGCATATATGATTGGCACATGCTCCTCTCTCAGTTCATTTTTCTCTAGCGACCAAGGAGTGTTTAGGTGGTCACCGAATATTGTTTTTTTTCTGATGTAACTGTGGTTTTACGTGATATGTTTACAAATCTGGGATACAGTGCTTGGGACAGCTTTTCCTGATATCGTTTGAAAACACGGTTGAGCAGAGTGTAAATGGAGACAGGAACAGATTTTGGGTACGTGTGTTACTCTTGGTCTTGTGTTAGCATTCGTACCTTGGTCGGACTGGGTGTCCGGTTGATGGAGTCTGATGCATTCAATCGTTGTAAATTTTGCGTTGATGTGAAACGGCGTCCAGAATTATCGATTCATCCTGGTGAACTGGAGATCTGTCCACTCCATCATTAAAGCAGCCCCAAAAGGTATTTATAGTGATTTAGGAAGGCCAATAAAAAAGGTCGAAATTTTTAATCGGAGACTATTGCTTCATATAAACTGGTAACTATAAGCAAAAAGTTTTACTACTGTTGCCGAACTGGATTTTCGGAAATGTGCCGGTAAAGCAGGACATGTTGGCTAAGAAGTAGCTAAAAAGGTCATTGCGCGATCAAGCATTACGTAATCAAATTAAAAACTGCATTAGCACGGCAATGTAAGCCACTCATCAATGTAAATCTCATCAAAAAAAAAGCATGATAGGGAATATGGATGTACAACTGTTATTTATGTTTTTAGTAAAACTAATATGATACACATATAAATAATTAATAATGAAATTTTTAAAATACACCCTTGAATTATTGAACCCTTTACACGGGATTTTTTGGAAAATTACATTTTAATGTTTTTCTATTAACTAGCACAACTACAGCTTCGAACATTATATTTTAAGCAGTGTATTGGATATATGCTCACTTTAGAAAAGTTTAGGGGCACAAAAAGAAAATAGGGAACAATGTACGTTTGTTAACTTAGAGAATTGTCTGTTATTGATTGTAACACTTTTTTTGCCTTTGAATTTAAACACTAGCATTGTAGTTTGTGTGTTGTCAGAGTAACAACTTATCGGGACATGTCCGGTAGAAAATTACGCTACTTTCCATTTTTCGTACATAAGTTTAACTGACGGTACAAAGTGCAGTACCAACTATTTAATGAGTAAACTATAGGAACAATGTGTACTTGATGGCACAGAGTTGTGCACTACCAACTTACTTCCAAAACCGGGGGGTGAAAAAAAATGTATGCTAGACATCTGTTGATTTTACCTCTGTTTCCGGTCAATATTTTATAAGATAGTAGAGGACAGATTGTGCTTCTTCATCAGCTTGATTCACGTTGCTAAACAGGTGACCAAATAAAACTAAAACGTTGCTAGGATCTAAGGCCGCATGAAAAGTTTGCAATACTAGCATCTATAAACTTGCATCGTTTCGCAACTCACTTATGCTTACAGCATTACCTGGATGGATGCGTGCTACAGTGATTCCTTCATTAACGGAAACGGCTAGACCCGAATCGATTCGTGGGGATTGTAAGAAATGACATAAGTGTTGTCGGTTAAAATGAGAATCATTAATAGTAGAGAAATAAAAAATGTGCGTATTTTTTTTTTTGTACCCCCCCTGCGAAACTTACTAAAATGACTGCCAAATGCAAGAATGTGAAAACTTGATCAGTAAACCAGACTCACGGTAAAAGGTCTACCTAAAATTACCCAAAAATCCCCCTACAAATGCTATTAACTTTACCTATACTTGCTCCACGTGGATTTGTAGCATTTAGTTGCTCTGTCCTCTACAGCCGTGACAAGATATCACTCCTGGCATAAAAGGGTTCTGTCGGTAGATGCTGAGCCTAGCATCTCCTCTGCTCTTCGAGCTTCTTGCAGTCTCCCCCCCCTGATCGTCCTGTTGACACAAAGTCCTGTCTGCGTGTTTTCTCCACCATTGAGCAGTTCACACAGTCCGTAAGACACCGCATGGGTTATGTCCCAGACGTGATCAGTTAATGACTGTTTGTGAGAGTTGTTTCTCGGAGCGGAGGCAGCCGGTAGGCGGAAGAGGAGCTCACTCGGTGAAGGTACGCAGCCGTGATTTTAGCACACACACAAACCACAACATACAACACACGACCACACCCACAACACGACACACTACCACTACGCACACGACACACACACACACAGAGAAACAGCTTCCCGTACGCACAGGTGTCTCTCAGCTGACTCACTATTGCTTAATTGAGCAAATCTCGTATTTTAGTCCCTCCTGTAGCTCGTTAAACACACACACACACACACACAAAAACACAAGCCACAGAGCACACACACACAACACACACAGCCACCAGCACACCCACACACACAATCATCACAACACAGCGCACCAAGCACAGACACACACACACACACATTCACAACACAGACCGTACCACACACACACACACACCAACACACAGACACACACACACACACTACTACTTCACACATCACCAGCTTCCTGTACTCACAGATTGGCTCATCTCACTCACTATTTGCTTATTTAGGCAAATCGGCGTATGTGTTATTCCTTTCCTGTAGCCGTTAACTAAACACACACAGCCACCTACACACACACGAGTCCAGTGGTATTATACTACCATACGTAGTTCACAGTGCATGCCTTGATTGTCTCAGATAGTTGCAGAGTTTTTACATCTTCATTTATAGGAGAGAGTAGTGGGACAAAAATGACGCGATCCGCAACACAGGGTCACACGGCGTGAGAAGATTCCTTTCGTTCTGGTAAAAGGCAGTACCTACCATTGTAGGAGTATTACTTCACATCCGTAAGACATTTCATATGATTGTAGCTGCATAAAAAACAGGTAAGTTTACCGAAATTATAGTCAAGGTCTGGGGACATGTCTAGCTTCATCAAGAATTACCATATACAGATGAAAGAGGGAAAAACTCTTCTCGATAGATTGTTTTACAGTCTTTTGAAAGCATATAGCTACCATCACCGGCTTGTGAAACGTTCAATTTCGACGTTGTAATGTGCAGTGACAAAACTCTTGAACCCTACTTGCATTCTTATTATTAGTTTTTATAGTTTGGTCGTTCCTCTCCTAGAAGCGGCAGCGTTGTCCCTCAACCCGCTACAGGACTTAGACATAATGAAAGTCAGGTGCTTAATCCTGTAAAGCTCTAGTCGGGAGAATTAAAAAGGACCGCATGGCAAATATTTGTTACGTGGTTTGTGTGTTTTGAATAATGTGGGGTGTCTTAAGAAGCGTATTGAAACTCTTGGAGCTAGATAAGTTAATTCTGCCTGAATTGGACGTCTAAACCTCCTTGCTTTGATAAGTTATACGGTATCCAGGTCAAGTACCTTCATCTGCGGGGTTTGGTTGAGAGGCATCCTCAGATCATGAAAAATGAATCTGGGAAAACAGAGATAAATAAAGGGGAAAGACTATTTCTTTGGAGTGATTTGTTGAATTTTAATCGGAAGAAGCCAGTTATCTCTCGCTGAGGAAGGTCAGGCGACACAGTGGATCTGGAACAGTGTGCATGTTGCTTGGAGTGAGAAGAGGGCAGCTGGAGAGACGACTGAGCTTTGATCTGAACCAGAAGGTCAAAGAGTCAAATTACAAACAGGAGTTAAAGAGACGAAAACACACTGATCCGGTCACTCACAGAAACACACTGCACTGAAACACTGATGTGTATGAGAATTTTACAGAATGAGAGTTTACAGAAACACACTGCATGGGATTTCACAGAAATGCACTGGGCTTGACAGAAATGCTTTACTGGAGATTTTACCGAAACACACTGCAGTGGGCTGTAGAAAAGCACTCTGGACTTTATAATAAACACTGTGCAAAACAATCTTCACAGAATCACTGCAACGTCGTGCACTGGACTATATGGGAACAGTCTTCACTGGAATGAACAGCAAACACCGCACTGAGCTTTACAGCAACATATTGCACTAGATTGCGTATAAACACACTGGCCTGTACAAAACATTTGACTGGACTTTTTAGACACTACACAACTGAACAAAAACAACTTCACAGAAATACTGCACTGCACTGGACTTTATAGAAACACTTTAAACTGTGTTGGAAAGAAAACCACTGTTGCACTTTATTTTACAGTCCTGTTCCACATGTGCATGTACTATGTATTTATTATAATAATTACAATTGATGGGTAATAACTAGGCACTAACACTGAATCTGCCCCTAAACCTAACCTCAACCCATGTAGTTACCTTATTTTAAACTTCTTTCTCAGACATTGCAAGTAAACGCAAGTACACTTACTGTAAAATGAAGTGCAACCAAACCCACTGCATTGACATTTGCAGAAACACACTGCACTGTACAAATACATTTTACTACTGCCAACAACAAAAAAAAACACTTCAGAAGTACTGACATGCACTGCACTGGACTTTACGAAAACACTCTGAACTGAGCAGTAAAGAAACCCACCAGACCTCACAAAAACACTGGATTTTACAGAAACACTGCACCATACAAAGCATTTTAATGGATTTTTTACATGCACTACAAAACTGTATGAAAACAACTTCACAGAAATACTGAAATGCACTGCACTGGACTTTATGGAGACACTTTGAACTGCGTGGTGACCTTTACAGAAACAATCTCTACTGGAATGGACAGCAAACACTGCACTGGGCTTTACAGGAACATTAGACAGGATGGTACAGAAGCACACTGGACAGTAAAACCCATAGCAAAGGACCAGCACATACCTGGAATCATATGTTTAGCTGGCAATATTTATGTGGTTTGTGTGTGGGTGTGTGTGGTCGTGTTTTTGTGTGTGTGTGTGTGTGTGTTGTTTTCTCAGCACTCACTGACATCCAGACATGAGCAAGTCTTCTATCTCTGTGATGCTCTGATGTTGTTTCTCAGTAAGGAACATCTCCTCTCTCGCTGCGCCCGTCTCCTGAGGGCCATGCGTATGTGTGTGTAGATCGCGGCCTTCTTCTGTAAGCTTCTGCACTGACGGTCAAAGAGTGTGTGTGTGTGTGTTGTTGAAGTGTTTCTGAAGTGCTTCTGATTGCTGTGGCCCCGCCTTCTCTCCTAAGGTGAGGTATTAGCCAAGATTATTTATTTTCATTTCCGAGGCTTTTATTCCCCGCGTCCCCCTCCCCTGATTCGGCCCCGATCCTCATTTTACTCATCATACACATTAGACTTTTTTCTTTCTCTCCCTTTTTTTCCACGTCTCTTCTCCTTCCCTGGAATAATGGATCTCCTGCGCAGGCAGACAGGGCGACCGCTGGGATGACGGTAAACTGCCTTCTTTTTTCTTTGCAATTAATTGGTGTACAGCCATGTGAATATATGATAACAGATTTTTTTCCTCAACCAGGAAAAGGGAGGTTAATTAATGTAAGAGCCGTGTTCATGGAGATGCAGATTTGACTTCACACACACACACACACACACACACCACGTGCCCCCTCCCCCCGCCTTACTTGTGCTGCCTTAAAGCCTGATTCCCTGGCTACTGTACCTAGTCTTTTAATGAGCATATTACCTAACCCACGGCTACAGTCCCCCCATGTCTTAATTGTCAACTGAGGCTGAAACAGGAGACCCCCCCCCCCCCCCACACCCCCCTCCCCGTCAGCAGGTACGGAACTTACCAGCATCATCTCAGGCAACCAATAAATTGTTGTCAAGGAACCACAGCTTCCCCCCATCATCAGCACCGCTGCTGCAGCTCGAACTTCACCGCTCTTCTCCTTTACACGACTGTCTCAGAGTCCTGCGGTTTTTCACCGGACACCCTCCCTCCGTGAGAATGACGTGTCAGTCGCAGCATGAAGCTGCTGACAAATAATGCAGTAATTATGGCCTGGCGAGCGTGCAAAGCTACAAACTCATTAAACCGCATTTAAAATGTGCCCTTTCATTTGCAGGAGTACGATTAAATATTCTGCTTTATGCTGTACCCAAGAGGTGTGTTTCCAAATTCAACCATTATTTACAATAGAACATCATATAAAAAGAATTTAATAAGCAGCTGTACAGTAACTGACCTCCGTATCGCTGTGTCAGTCTGAGATGCGACCTAAAACACATTCTGAAGAAGAGCGATCAGAGTTCAATACAACAAACAATGTTGATTACTACAGAAAATCATTTTAACACGTACCTCCGTTTGTGAAAACAAATAAAAATAGCATTTACAGTTACAAAAAAAAGGTGTCTACGAATCAGTGTTCCAGAGGTTTAAATGTGAGGCTTGTATTTTTTTGCAAAAGCTGGTAATTATTTGAGCTGCAAAGCGTCTAAACTGTCCGACTACTTTTCTAAGATGAACTTTTGCTTATGTGTTACTGATGTAATGCCTGTGAAGTTTACACCACATAAGCAGTTCCTCTTTGATGTTTTTGAAAGGTGAAATAGTAGATATTTAACGTTAAACAGACTAGGTTAGTAAGTGGATTTACATTTACATTGATGCATTACATTTTAATGTTTATTGTCAGGCCCATTCACTTCCATTGTAGGGGCATAACTGTACTTTTTTTTTTTTAACTGAGACACCTAAAAAAAATCTATTATAATCATGAGTTTTATTATTATATTATTAGTAGTAGTAGTATTAACATAGCAGTAGCAGTAGTTATTGTACAGTTATTTTTGTTTGCTAAGTAATTAATTAATGATTTTATTTATTCATTCATTCATTGCCATGATGCCGCCAATGCTATAACCTAATTATTTTGAAACTACACTCATCCATAGACAGCCTTTAATTCTCGCACACTAATGATCCGGTTCCTGGATGTATGTAGCTGCTCTTGTGAAGGAAATGTGATGGACAGATCGGAGGAGGAGAGGTGTTGAGGAGGTGTTGTTCTTGGAGAGCAGGAGCAGAGAGAGGGCAAGAGTTTGACTGATAGTTATTTAGTTGAAACATGACCTGAGAGAGCGGGGACGGGAAGTGCTTTCAGCGTGTGGCAGTCTGACAGGAGTCAGGCCCTCACATACTGACATCACTGCTCGTGAATATACTCTCAAACACATCTGCTCCGAAACTATGAGCTGCAATAGGCTAGACAGGCAGCATCATCTTAACTTAAATGGAAACTCGGAAGTGCATCATAGAAATAGCATTCTGCTCACAGAAGAGCATCAGAGTTTGACATTTGCATGCTGCTAAGCTAAAGATACAGTACTCTAATGTCCAAAACATACTCTACGCAAGTACAAAAATGCAAATATTTCTAGCAATGCAAGCTTGCTCTACTCATAATGCAAAGCAAATACACTGACATGTTTTAATCTTGTAATACTACGGCCATGCATTTGTGTTTGCATTTGCATTTATGGCCAAATAAGCTAATGAGACAATACTCTAAAGATCAAAACATACTCACGGGAACGCAACCACAAATACTTCTAACGTCACAATCTTGATTGTGTGCTTTCCACATAAGTCAAAATGCAATGCAAGGACAATGCGAGTTGAAATGACATGTTTGTATCCAACTACCTGAATAATAACAAAACATATTTCCATTTAACTGATGGAAACTCTATCATGCCCTTGAGTATCCACCACGAAAACAGAAATTGACTTTGTGCAACTGTCTGCACACGTGCAATGCACTGGCCACGCATTTGCATTTTAGTTTCTGTGTAAAGCAGGTTTCTAGCTAAATAATACACAGCACACAGTGTTTTTATTGATACTTTTTAACGTTAAAGATAAGGTATGTCATTTCAGAGAGGCTAGCAATAGCAAGCTAGCTTTGAAAGCATAAGATCCCACCCTCCTTGCAAATCACTCTCCGAAGCCACGCCTCCTCCAAATCACATGACCGCACACACGATGAGAGACGAATGCAGCGCTATCAGAGCAAAAGACACATTTGAACCTTATTCAACTTGATCAAACAAACACACTCTTTGTCCTCACACGCTCAAATGCGCAAACGTTTTGTCTCTTAGTTCGAGGTTTGAGCAGGGACTCCGGCCCGGGATGATGCTAAACACCAGGTTTGTAGCAGCTCTCGTGATTTCATTCATCTCATTAAAGTGTTTAAATGACCTCTTTGCTAAACTAGCAGAAGCACAGAAATCAGCTTAATCAGAGAAGAACATCTGAGAGGAGTTTCTCCAGTTGTTTGAGAGCAGAATAGATCGTTTCCAAGTGTTTTTGCGGCAGCTGCAGTTTGTTGGTTTGCATTCTCTCCTGTGAAGCTCCGAATGTGGGTTTAAAGGCAAAATCTCCCACTCCAATAGCACTTCCAGAGACTTCACGGTAAATTTTCACAGATACGCCACTTCAGGATCCGCCCCTGGATCCGCTAAATATTCCTCTGACATATAAAAGAGACAAGTTTCCAGCGATGAAATACTGTCGGAAGACCTTCATCATCATCATCATCATCAGGGTCATCATGGTGTCTGTGTGTTAGATTGCCATCGTTACAAACGCCGCCGTCAGACTGCTCCTGAATCACAATGGCTTTGATGTCCCTTCGTGAAGCGTTTCCTTCCCTCTTTGCTTCTTCGTCTTGTCTTTTCGCCCGAGGGTCTCACCGACGCTCCGGCATTCCTGTTTATTCTGGGTAATCTCGCTCTCATCTCCGTGTGGCTTTGACAGATGGTTACCGGCACACAATAGCATTAAGACTTTGATTTTTCTGCTGCGTGCTACACAACAAACAGCCATCAGAGCAGCCATGCGTGTCTGTTTAAAATCACACACACACACAGAGAGGCGTAGATTATGGCCCTTTATACACCCCCTGTGTAAGGTAAACTACATTAACCTTGCTTGCTGTTATTAAAATGATAGATTTGCCAGGTTTACCTTTTCTTCTCCGTGCCGCTCTCTCAGACACACATGCACGTGGTGTTTAATATCCGGGCGTTTGGTGGCACTGGTGTCATTTTTAAAGCGGGCGTCGTGTGTCAGCGTAGCGCTCAGAAATGATGCATAGAGGTAAATAAGGAGGGTGAAATTAGCCCTCCTGTCACCGCGCTACCTTTCACCCGCGGGCCGGAGGAAATTGACTGCACGCTAGATTTTCAAAATTAGCCCTTAATGTTGGCCTGACAAACGGGGGCTTCGTAATGCTTTCCCGTGTCATCCACAAAGAATCCATCATCACCTTTCCCCCTCGCCCCTCTCTCCCCGCTCTCTCAGTAATTCGGTAATAAGGTGAGAGAGAGAGCGAGAGAGGTACAATGCCACATCATTTATATGCAGCCATCGCGCAGGTATTTTCCCATAAGGGATTTGCATTATAATATCGGCTGCCATTTTTATGGGCAGAAATCGGCCAATGAACAGCAGGATGTCACAGTGGGGATGTTTTCGGTGGCGCGGTGCTAAATGTGTCTGCTACTACATAAAAATCTCAACCCCTGAAAAATTGTTTGCTGATCCAGATGATAACCCCTAATGGCACTCGCATAAATAAATCAAGATTTAATATTCTAATGTTCCCTCATTTGAATATTCCCCTTTTATGGATACCTGGAATGCCCATATATCTGACGCGTCTGTTCCGCGGATCCCACGGCTTACGCACTTATTCCGAGGTTAAATATTTTATAACTCAATTTGGCCTAAATTTGAAAATCAAAGAATGCTACTTTGTATCAACTGGAGAAGCAAACATAGAATCCCTTTGATTTTTTTTGAATCAGGAGCTTCTATTCCACATCTATTAAGAAAACAAATGACCTACTGATCTCTGACCGTTCCTCTCATAAACTGATCTGAAAATGATCTTTGTTTTGCATATGAACAACATGCAAACTGATCCCAGAGCAGAGTATAGAGCTGTAAACTCTTAAATATAAAAGTTGCAGGCAGAACAAAAAAGGGCTTTTGAGTCTGATGCCATAATAGAAGCTATGTGTCAGATTCAAATAAAATAAAAATATAAGGGCTATATATATATATATAAATACAATAAACTGACTTTCAGTGGAAGTCTACGGGGAAAACATTAAATGGACAAATGAAGGCAAGCTAACTTTACAGCTCAAATATCACATATCATTGTGTTAAAATATTGTACATTTATGCTTTTAAACCGTCCAGGATTTCTTGCTCGTTAGGCTTCCATTGTAAGTGCATTACATTGTTTACTTTTACAAACTGATTGATGAACTGAAGTTAATTGGCAGCACGTTGATGTTGCACTTAGATCTTAAGTTGTTTGGAACCTTTAAAATTAGTTTTGCAAATAACGTTTTTATCCCCTAGTTTTGTAGAATATCATCTGTGATCTGATGTTTTAAAGTCAGAAACCAAAGCACTGACACTGACAAGGACTTTCTCTTCAGAGAAACATGAACCTCTAGAACCTCTTTCTTTTCTGAACCCAAGAATCACTGAAGTACCTTTATTTTTAAGACTGAGCTAAAATCTCTTCGCCCAATAAATCTTAAAACCACACACACGTGTCCCATAAGATGACGGTCTCCGAGCCGTTTATGTGTCATTAGTGTCAGAGTTTGAGGAGAAACTCGCTCTGATCCAAAGCTCCTCAGTGCTGACTGCAAACCCGGACCTGAGAGTTCAATCGCAATCCAGGCTCAGACCCTGAACAACACCCATGAAATATAGCTCTTATATATGAAAGGAGTCCTGAACACACTATAAATGTCTCCTGTGTGATGTTAACCCTCAGGTCTGCGTGATTCACAGTTGTTCAGCTGTTCAGTCTTTCACTCCCGTCACTGCAAACGCACATACAGCAGCACTTCTTCTGCCTTTAGATTCAGATACATACGAAATGCAAGTGTTGCATAGGTTATACTACTCCACAAGTCATCGAAAAACAGAACAGGCATAGAATTACAGTCACGATAATCAAGAAATGAGTTGAAAGCAACATGAAAGCAGTTCTCAGATTACTTGTAATCAGACTCGAACTGCGTAAAAGAAGTTGCTTCCTCTGTGTTTTTGTCTTGCTCTCCAGTACAAATATCTAAACATTCTAAAGTTTTGTGAAAAATGTATCAAAATGAAGTGAGTTCATGCGAAAACCAGAAAATGT
Source organism: Sinocyclocheilus anophthalmus (assembly GCA_018155175.1). Lineage (NCBI taxonomy): Eukaryota > Metazoa > Chordata > Actinopteri > Cypriniformes > Cyprinidae > Sinocyclocheilus > Sinocyclocheilus anophthalmus. The sequence goes on from JADLZN010004785.1 coordinate 11,805, forward strand.
GTTCCCATTGGGGTCAAAAATAAACTTATTTCAAATGGAAAACAAGATTATTTTTCTGACCCAACTGGATGATACTTTTCATGCTTGTTTTAAGCATGAACTCGCTTAATTTTGATGCATTTTTCACAAAACAAGCCTGAATATCTTCTTTGATTGAGCTTTTTAAGTAAATATATCTTACATCAGTCATTTATCCAAAGTGCTATGACAAGTCTCCGTTAGCTTAACGCAGTATACGTAGGAAGGTTTTTTATTTATGCAATTTATGTATTTTATAAAAAGAAAACAGATATATTAGAAAAAAATAGAGCAAGCTAGTGTTAGAGGCTTTTTTTTTTTTTTTGCTTTTTTGTTCATTGTAAATACATAAAAATAAACAAATGAACAGGTGCAATCTAAAAGAGGCAAGTTTTGTTTTAAAGAATAGATTCGAATAGAGGCGTGTAGAGTTAGACGTCAAATAAGATTGGAAATATGTGTTTTAGCCAATCTTGATTTGAGAATGTTTCGATATTTGCACTGGAAAACAAGGCAAAAGTACCTAAAACAAATAACTTAAATTGGAGTCTGTTTCTCACAAAACTCTGCTTCCGTAGATCCACAGAAGACAGAAAGTCTGTCAGGTAAATAATGACAGAATCTGAACTTGTGGACGGATGAGCGGCGTAAGAGCGATGTTTGATTATTGGCCCCCGAAAGCGTCTGGAGTTCACGTGGATGTCGAGTTCTTCTTGGAATATGATTTGTGCTCGGCGCGTCCCTCTGAGGCTGTTATCACGGCACATAGGTGGTCTTCAGAGCCGTCTGTCAGATTTATTGATACCCCTCGCGGCGTGGGGAAAAAAAAAAAAGGAAAAAAAAAAGGGGGGGGGGGGGGTGGCAAAAAAAAAAAAAAAAAGAAAAAAAAAAAAAAAAACAAAAAAAAAAGGAAAAAAAAAAAAAAGGGGGGGGGGGGGTGGGGGGGGGGGGGGAAAAAAAAAAAAAAAAAAAAAAAAAAAAAAAGGGGAAAAAAAAAAGAGTGGGGGGGGGGGGGGGGGGGGGGGGGGAAAAAAAAAAAAAAAAAAAAAAAAAAAAAAAAAAAAAAAAAAAAAAAAAAAAAAAAAAGAAAAAAAAAAAAAAAAAAAAAAAAAAAAAAAAAAAAAAAAAAAAAAAAAAAAAAGTGGGGGGGAAAGGGGGGGGGGGGGGGGGGGGAAAAAAAAAAACAAAAAAAAAAAAAAAAGAAATAAAAAAAAAAAAAAAAAAAGGGCCTTGTCTTCTTGGATAATGTCAGGCTTTTAGAACACACAAAACTAGAAAAAAACAAAGTGCTTCTGCTGACAAAGCATTTATTCTGTGGAGACGAGCTGTGGTTTGATCAGGCAGGTGCAACCTCGGCCTTTTATTCCACCGCCTCAGGCTGCTCTTCCGCTCTTAAATAAACTCATTACAATAAGTCATGGTCAATAATTATAAAAGAGCGGCCACGGCAGTCGAGGTAATAGCATGCGCGAGAGCAGCAGAAGGTAATGTAAAGGTAAAACTAATTGTGTCTGATAAGGTTGCGGTTAAACAGCAGTTTGGGACAGAGAGACTCCGAGCATTAAAACAATTACCGCCGTTAAAACGTGAAATTCACCAAAGAAACGGCTGCTGCTCCTGAAACGGTGTTATCTAGATCAGACTCCAGGCCTGCTATTCACGTTTTTTTAAAAGGTTCATGTTACAATGTTTCTTTATCTAGTTTTTCAGAAACTTGATGTACTTTGAACATCCTGGAACTTCTTACCGTCCATATTTACACACTTTAGAGAAAGACCATTGGTTATTGCATGATACAAATGATTGAATGGACAGCAAACATCTAGCTGCAGCTCATTTCACATGCGAAGAGACACGTTTACATAAGACATAAAAATGCAAAAGAAAATATATTTATTTAATATTAAATGCAATATTTCATATACATATGTATTCTAATTTGTATATATTAAATCAAGTGATTTAAACATTTATATTAAAATTAATTTAATATTAAACTGTAACAAATGTGTACAATACATATTGTAAATATGATTATTTAAAAATATGTATAATTAATTGTATGTAAAATGTTTTGTTTTAACATTGAATTAACATTTTTATATATTAAATATATTTAAAATATTTGTATTAACATTTATATGAAATATATTTATTTAAAATAGTTATACTAAGTAATTGTATATTGGAATATTTTTAATCTATAATATTAGATTAAATATGACATATTACAGTTTATGTAAATACATTTATACTAAAATAACTCTAACAGTCACAAGGTCAAAAGAGGGTGTAAAATTAATAATCATAATAAGTAAGAATAATAATACTAAAAAGGATGATTTTGTCCATTTAAAAATCCCCTGATATGTCCACTTATCCATGTTTGGGGAGCCTTGATACTTGAAGGTATTCTCTGCACTACTTTTAGAAATAGCAAAGTTTAACAACTTCAAGCGGAGTCATTTATCTGATCGATTGAAAGTGAATTATCCATAAAAATGATTGCTGGGATGCTGCTTGCTGCTGTAGCTGATGCGCAGACGAACCTGCCGTTTAATTAGCAGAAACGGGTTCTAACGTGCGTCTCCTTCAGTCTCTGACCTTATTTGTTTGTGCAGAGGTAATTTCATTATGGCACGCTATTCCCTGAGCTCTCGGTGTTAACGCGAGGCGCTGGCAGGAGACGAGCGGAGGATTTGGCACCGGACCCCTGAACGAAGAAGCCGCAGGAACAATACAACTCTTTCATGTTGACAAAATCCATTAGTGCGCAAAAGGGTTGTGCTTATGGAGCTTTAGTTATGATAATGCTCAGCATAAAGTGGAGTAATATCAATCCCCTGCCACCTAACACACACATGTGTTCCTCTACGCTGTCAATAATTTTACAATGTAATTTTATTCTGTGATGGCAAAGCTTAATTTTCAGCAATCAATACTCCAGTACTCAGAGTCACATGATCCTTCAGAAATCATTCTAATATGCTGATTTGGAGTCTCAATAAATATTTAGTATATTATCAATGTTAAACAGTTCTAATATTTTGTGGAAACCTTGATACATTTTTTTTTCAGGACTCTTTGATGAATAATAAGTTAAAAAAACAGCATTTTTATCTTTATTTTAAATTAATTTGTTTACTGTTTTATTAAAGAAATAGAAATCTTTTGTAACATTAAAAAAATCTTTACTGTCACTTTTTGATCAATTAAATGCATCCTTGATGAATAAAAGTAATTTCTCAAAACATTTTTTTACTGATCCTAAATGTTTGAAAGGTAATGTGTATTTGGGTAAGAATTTTTTTTCTAAAATGACCTGATTTTGAAATATAGTATTTCTAATCATTCAAGCACAGACCCTACGTTTATAGATCTATTGTTTGCCAAGGTAAATAAATCAAACTGTTTGCGCATTGTATGTAAGTCACTGTCTATAGAGGGCCAGGCACACGCCAGTTAAGATCAAGGCTTGGGCGTTTTAAAAAAAAGATAAGAGTTCCACACATTTCCATAATAACTAGCCACTACAGTGGCCAAGCTCATTGTAAGGGTGCCCTTTATGAAGTGGACTTTAAACCGGGCTCATTGTCCACTTCTATTCAGCTGTACCCCATCACCCACTCCAGCCTGTCACTGTGTTGTGTCAGCTGCATGCCACATTCCACCCTCTGCTAGGCGCTGACCGCCTCCTCGGCCGCCTCTATGCGGTCACCATGTTGACAGAGTCATCGTCCTGACCCCCCCCCCCCAACTCTAACCTCACCCTTCCCATCCAACAGAGCCTTAAAAAGCCATGAACAAGCAAATAAAAAAGGGGAAGCATATGTAAGAAGCCTGGATGCTATAGCCACTTTTAGGATCAGCTTCCTATAAGCTAATATCATATAGTGTGTTCATTAAAAGGTATGTAAGATTCAGTGGCGGCTCGTCGGTGGAGGCAGGGGAGGCACAGCTTCCCCATAATTTTGAGGTGAAAATGGGAGGAGGACGATTTAATGTTAATAAAATTCACAATTTCAGTTCATGTCTCAGAATGTGTTTTTTTTTTGTTTGTAATTTCACAGTTGTTATACCATAACGTGAAAGCGCCGCTTTTCTATCGC
>JADLZN010004786.1:0-89024 GCA_018155175.1 Sinocyclocheilus anophthalmus
GTGCTGATTTGTTGAGTTCTGGTCATGTAATGTGTCATCAGTAGAGCTGCTTAGTGACCCGTGAGAGATCATTCAATTGTGTGTGTGTGTGTCTGTCTGTGTATTAAAGCGTCAGTCAAGAATTGATTGTGAATGGTTAAAAACAAGAAGATTTAGAGGTTTTACAGGTGTAAGGAAGGACACAAAGGTGTGAACACAAATTAAAAAAGCTTGATTGCATATGATTCCACATGTAGTGTTGTGCTGCATTCTTAAAGTTGTCACAAGGGGCGATATAACAGCAGTGTAAATTAATTAGCGCCATCTTTTATGGCTAGGTTGATCTATCAAGTTAGTCAAACTTTGAACATTTCAAAGATAGCTCACTTGAGTACTGAGATTTGTTACTACCACAACAATGCAAGAACACTTTAGGCACTTAGAGCACTTGCAATATGATTGCATACTTGCGTGCATATGTTCTATGTAAATTTGATGCATTATTTTAGTACTATTTCAGTTTAACTTTTATGTTTCAGAGGTGTATTATTTAAGTGTTTATTCCGGATCTATTCTATTTATTCGTATTTGATTTGATTTAATTTTATATTTAATATTTAATAGTAGAATCAACAGAATATTTAAAGAGTTATTTATATAAAAAGTAAAAATACAAAAGCAAGTAGAAACAAGTGAATACTGGCACAATTTCTTTAGACTCTGTAGTAGTCAGACTTTTATTTTGTTCAATTTTTGTACCAAAACATTCATATTTTCAGTGCAGTGTCTGAATTAATCTGCGTCACATGCTATATTGCCATCTGCAGGTGGGATCTGACCTGAAGTCATGTAATTATGGTGATTACAGAAAATTAGTTTCTAGTTGTTCGTCTATGTATGCACTAGTATGCCTAATGTGTATGAGTGAGCGATAAAGGGTGTGTTGCAGTGTGAGAAACGTGTGTGTGTGTGTGTATGTGATGGGGGGGATCATGAGACGTCTGTTTGCTGCATTGTAAGTGTGTGTTCGTCAAAGATGAAACATGAAAGGAAATGAAGGAGTGTGAGATTTGGACATGTTGAGAGACTTCTGTGGTCTTGCTATTGGCAGACAAATGTTTTCATTTGTCTACTCGCACTGCAATAATATAACCATAACTAGAAACAGAGAGAGTTGCCTGAAGAAGACATTAGATATGCGAGTGCCAGAGAACTGTCTATTCTCATCCTCCTGTATTTCTTTACGTGCTACTACAAATTACTATTTAAAAGCAGATAACTACATTGAAGCTATATGTTGGAGGAGTGAAGTTTATTTTTTCAGTTTGTAAAGTTGAGTGTGCAACATAATGTGACAAAAACAGTTATTACACGGTTACTTTTTTGGAAAAGTAACTTGTACTATTCTGAGTAAAAATTCTGAATTGAAAGAAAAAAGTTAGAAGTTTGAGATGTAAACTCAGAATTTGAGAAAAATGTCTGTATTGTGAGATAAAAAAGTTGCATTGACCTTTTTTAATGTATTATCGCGTGGTAGTTAAATAGTTAAGTTGGTAGTGTCATTACTTTGAGGAATGTATTTACTCCCCAATACCACATTGTTCTCAAAGAAAGACAGATTGTAATGTTTTGATTTGCTTCTCTACTCTTGTGTCGCTTTCAGTGAATGTTTTATTGAAGAGAAAGTATTATTAAAGCATGTCAGCCACAAGACTATGAGGCAGAACCCACATTAAAGTTCTTCTCTCGCAGTGGTAAGCAAGCGTGACCGGCCTATTAAGACAAGACACTCAAACACGGCTACAGGATCAGGGCACTGACACATAGACTGTGAAATATTTCTGTGTGTGTGTGATGGGGCATCAAAGAGTCTGGAGGAAGTGCATTATGGGGAACTGTCAGCACAGACACATTCTCTTGCTCTCATTCTTACACACACACACAACAACGTAACATTCAGGTCAAAGTGAGGATCGGGTTCCGCCTTTCCTCTTGGTCGCGAAACAATGGGAGAAGCTCTATACGGCCCAGAAAATTGTAGAGAGAGAGGGAGTTCTATGCAAAAACTTGTGTGGCTTTCAATATAACAGAGATACCCCCTGCCCCCCCCCCCCCCCCCCCCCCCCCCCCCCCCCCCCCCCCCCCCCCCCCCCCCCCCCCCATACAAATAAACTTCTACAACATTCTTCCTTGTTTCTACTCTTTTTTTTTTTTTTTCCCCTCAAATATTTCATCAGGCAAGATAAACTTACTATTCAAAAGTTAGATTTGGGAGGGGTTTTATGTTTTGAAGAAGTCTCTTCGGCTCACAAGCTGAATGTATTGGATCAAGAAATACAGTTTAAACAGTGATACTGCCAAAAATTTATTAACAATTAAAATAACGGGTTTCACATTTCAGTATATTGTTAAGATAGGATTTAATAATTATTTCAAATTATCTTTAATGTTCTTGGTGATGACTGGCGATTTTAGCATCCATTATCCAGTCTTGCAGTGTCAAATGATCCTTTAAAACATTTATCTTAATTTTAGTATGCTAAACATTTGGTGGAAACCATGATACATTTCGTTAGGGGTTCTTTGATGAATCAAAGTAAAAACAAAAACAAAAAAAAAACTTAGATTTGAAATACAAATCTATTTCTATTGACATTATGAATGTCTTGACTGTCAACTACATTTGGTCAATTTAATATATCCTTGAAGAAAAGAAGTAATTATTTATTTAAAAAAATAATGTTACTGACCCCAAACTCCTGAATTATTGATTTATTTGTTTATTTCAAAATCTGTTAAAAAGTTGCACAATATCAGTCTGTAGATCTCTAATATGTCTAGATGTTGCTTTTTTAAATTTACTATCCCAGTTGCAACAGTTTCTAGATAAAATCAAAAAAAAGAAAAAAGAAAATGCAAGCACTTTATTTAAAATAAATGCCTCTTAGTTACGTGTTGCATAAATGCCCTTATTTTTTTATTTATTTTTTTTGTGGTCATTTGTACGTACCATATTTCAGCAAAGGCGATTTGCACCCTAAAGCGATTTTCCTAAAGAGATTAGGAGGCTTGCCGTGTTCTATTGTAGATAGTTTTATCTGCGAACAAAACAATCGCACTATTCATCCTAGAATCTGATTTGATGCTGCTATGTGCAATAACAGTACTGGATGCAACACACACATTTAGTTCTTGCTTTCTCTGATTGCTTTGCAAGTCTAAGATGATTTCTGTCTACATGTGCATGAGTTTGTAGTATTTAAGGCATATTTGTGTAATTTTATCCATATATTTATCCCTTCCAGAGCTATAAGGCTCTTACACGCTGGCAGACAAGCATTTGGGGATGAGTTCAGTAATCTCATGCACCTCCCCTCAAAGTGTGTTTTGTAGGCCTGGATTTAGCAGTGTGTTTGTGACTGCAGGGTATTATGATATTTTATAGCTAAACCTACAGCAGATCAACGGCTACAAGCCATAAAGTATTAGAATGAGCGACTGACTGTCTGCAGAGGTAAAGCCTAAATACACTCACATAGATTCAGCCAGATATGCAGTGTGTCTGAGCAAAATGAAAGTAATGGTGATAATGGTGTAAAAGAAGTGGATATCTGTGAGTTTTTGCCTGTCCCAGCCATCTTAGGGTCCCCAGGTGGTCTTGAAACATTAGTGAGGTAAAGAGAAAGACGTGTAGGAGAAATTGAGTGCAATTCAGTACTAAATGTGTTAATGGGTCCCAGCTGCTCTGATCGGAAAACCAGAGAAGGTTTAGAGATTCCAGAACTCAGTCACTTTTGTTCTAGAGATTGCTGTCCTGTTATTCAGCAGAGATGCCGGACGGAGTAATTAGCTTGTAGAATGTAACTACCTCAACTCAAAGCTAATGAGAAAATGATGTATCCTTGCCGGCCAGCTAACACGTGCCAGAGCACATTTTCTAAGAGTCTCGTGCCTAAATCTAAAGTGACTTTACACTCTCAGACTCCTCAAAATTTCAGCTTCTCCAAAATGATGCAGTCGATCATCTTCAGCAGGTTATTCAGAGTCTGATAGTATGATAGTGGCTGTGTTTACAGGAGAAAAATGAGACATTTTAAATGTCATTTTGCAGAAGAACATTTTCTTTTTTTTTTTGTTTACAAAAAAAAAATTTTTTAAATAAGCAGCAAAAACTGTTTTCAACCATGATAATAATAAGAAATGTTCTTGAGAATCAAGTCGGCATATTAGAATGTTTTCTGAAGGATCACGTGAAACTGAAGACTGGAGTAATGAATGCTTGAATCATTTACAAGATTCAAATAGAAAGAAGTAGTTATTTTAAATTGTAATAATATTACATATTAATATTACTGGTTTCACAATATTTTTGGTCAAATAAATGCAGCCTTGGTGAGCAAAAGACTTCTTTCAAATACATAAGAACATCTTACAGACCCCAAACTTTTGAATGTTGGTGTGGCAACAAATGGATAAGGATCAACACCCAACAGTACAACAATGATGAGCTAATAAATAAGCTGGACACTTGACCATCATCACAACCTCTCAGACAAGACCCTGTGTCGCTCTCTCTGTCTTTCCATCTGATTTCACGTATCTGGCAGTTTCAGTCTGAAAGGATACTTATGGCCTAATAATCCCACTTTCCTGCAATTATCTCTTTTTTTCTCTGATTCCATCTTAAATCCCTCCACCTCTCTTTCTGTCGACACCCCTGATGAAAAGGGGGAAGCGAATGGGGCGCTAATCTGTAACAGAGAGTGTGTGACAGAATTCCTGTGCTCTCTGTGAGAATCTGCAGATGTCGGTGTGGCCGACAAAAATACTAGTCCGTAAAAAGAACAGCGGATGGAAAAGGAGAGGAAGAAAATGAGGGAAAACCTAGCGTCTCGGCCGCAGGGTATGTCTGCTTGCTGCCAGTGAGGTGAACGCCACCCAACTAAAACAGAAAACTAAATCACTAAGCAAATGTTTAGATGTCTGAGCTGCATCTGGTGTTGCGAGCCGAGAGGTTGGACTGCTGCTACTAGTAGCTGAAAAGTAATCAAATCACATAGATCACATCAAATTAAGGAATACGACTGAAATCTGGCAGCATTAAAGGATTATTTCATCCAAAACAATGAAAGTTTGGTCATTATCTGCACCCTCCTGTTGTTACAAATCTGTCAGCTATTTATAAAGACCTCATCTGTCAAAAAGTATTCATTCATGCATTCAAAAGTTTGGGATCAGTACAATTTTTTCAATGCTTTTTAAAGAAGTCTCTTTTGCTCACAAAGGCTGCATTTATTTGACTAAAAATACAGTAAAAACAGTAATAACGTGAAATATTATTACAATTTAAAATAGCTGTTTTCTATTGAATATATTTTAGAATGTAATTCATTCCTGTGAAGGCAAAGCTGAATATTCAGCAATCATTACTCCAGTATTCAGTGTCACAAGATCCTTCAGAAAACATTCTAATATGCTGAATTGCGGCTCAAGAGAAACATTCTTAGCATTATAGATGTTGAAAATGGTGGTGTTGCTTACTATTTTTTGTAATCATGACTGCTTTTTTTCCGGTATTATGTGATAAATAGAAAGTTCAAAAGAACGCCATTTATTTGAAATAGAAATCATTTGTAACATTAAATGTCTTTGCTGTCACTTTTGACTAATATAATATGTCCTTGCTGAATTAGAATATTAATTGCTTTACCCCCCCAAAAAATGTCTTACTTACCCCAGACTTTTCCATAATAGTGTATGTACATTTGCTCTGGTGGTCATTCAGTCAAAAGAAGATGTTTTGGATAATATTTTACCTGCTTTTGTCCATACAGTTAAAGTCACAACAGCTTTGAACCCAATTCTGATTTACTGTATGGACAGAAAAACACTGAGACCTTTTTTTCCCAAAAGAGCTTTTCTAGTGTTGCACAGAAAGAGATTTAAACAGAGAGGTTTGGAATGACAGTCCTTTTGAAACACTATGAAAAACATACAAATCTAAGTACAAAACATAGTAAACTACACATTGCCTGCGCTCTGTTTCTGACAAGATGTTTTTTAGAAGTCGTCATGCTCTGGAAAGCGATGTGTAATGATATATAGCTCCGGCAGTGCATGACATCTGGGCTTGTAGGTGTTTCTGAGAGGCGGTCTGTCCCGCTTAACCCCGAGGGCTGCTGAGGACGGGAATAGAGCTGGTTCATTTGAGGTTATAGTGATTTGCTTCATGCCAGATGATAGACAGCACCTGCCTCCCAGCTGTGCTCTACTGGCCCTGAGAGTCATAGAGTTGATTCATCTGTGGCCTGTTTCAGGACAGAGCAGATGTCTCCTCCTCTATTCCTCACATTAAACATGAACCTCACTTCCTGCTCACGTCTTGGGGAGAGAGGGAGAGGAAAATGCACAAATTATTTAAGCATTTAAAATCTGGAAAAAAGCATTAAAATACATACTGTTTTTTTATAGTATAGCCATAAGTCTAAAAGGTATAGTTCTGTCGAAAATTCTGTCACTATTTACTCACAGTAGTAGATTTTTTAAAAAATGTCCTGGTCTGTCCATACAACAAAAGTCAATATTCTTCAAAACATCAATGAAAGTTTGAAACAACAGGGTTTTAGGCGAGTAAATGATAACGAATTGCATTTTTATTGTATCCCTTAATACATATTTTGAATGGCGAAATCAAGGTGTGGTTGACTCATTCACACATTTGGGACAAGGTCCACCAGATTAAAATGTGCCATCAGTGTTACTTCCATCAGCTATTATAGGTCGAAGCAACTTTTTGACCTTGACACATAAAGTATGGTAACTTTAGGAGATCACTCGCGTTTTAAATTACAGTTAATCACTCCAAAACTTTGCAGTGTGTAGGGTGGCCTTTGTTTACGCAGACTCCCTTGGATTCAAACATCTCTCTCTCTTTCTCCCTCTTCCAACGTTTCCCCTTTTTTCCACATAAAGCTGTTTTTCATAAACTAGCCTGGAATAGCAGTCCCTGAGGCCGAGGCCTGAAACACAAGCTCTCTCTGAGCTTTTTCTCTCTGTGTGTGTGGAGGCTGAAACACTAGACTTTTCTGAGCTGCTGCCAAACAGATGCAGTCACTTGTAGTTCCACTGGAGAAACCTTCATGGCTCTTTCTCTCTCATTCTGTTTATTTCTCTGCATCTCGAAACCCAGTTCTCACATCAGCCTTGAATCGCGATGAACCCACACGAACTATGATTTGTTTACGGACACTACGGTCAGGCTAGTGCCCCGCCCGGCAACCACTCCTGCCATGTGGTATAGATGGTTGACCCCCCGTGATTCCCCACGAAGCCTCAAGAACCCTTCACTAATGCCCAGGGCCCCCATTCACTGTGGCACTCCCGACCCGGCCCAGGGACGTTCAGCTGGTAGCTGAGTGGCAAAATGGACACTGAAATGCTTGTCCGGTGATGGATAGCCTTGACTCAATGCACTTTGATCGCCGAAGAAGAACCCCCCCCCAAACCACACCCACACCCCCAATATGATGCACTCTTCCTTCTGTGGTATTTCAAAGGATTTTATGTTAGATAGGAGCGGTCAATATATGACACTGAAACGGTCAGAACAGGACCTGGTTCCACGGTTCCCAGATTAGTGTGTTTTGGCTTGTTTAGGCCGATGGAACTTTCTCAAGTGATCCTTCAGGGATTGAAGGCTTTGGGATAATAGCGGAAGGCAAATGTGACTTGAACGGAGTAGATGGCATTGGTTGTGCAACTGCTTGGTACACGTTTCTGTGCATTCGATTGCGGGATCATCTGCCTGTTGACTCTATGAAACGTGTCTTTTGGCTCCTCGAGTGCCGAGGGGTTGGACAGTTCTGGGAACAAATCGGGACATGTCAAGATGGTTGCATGCTGTGTGAGACAGGTGGTCTCTTGAGCCCATTAGACAACGAACCAACGCCACACACACCGGGCAAAGAATCGGTTTAATTGCATGCTGTACAGGCATGCTTTGAATGTGAACTTTAAGCCGTAAGGCTTGGAATGTGGTAAAACAAGAGAGCAGGGTGTTTCTTCCATGACCTGCCTTATCGCCAGTACAACGCATAACCGTAGTGTCTTGACAAGGAACTGCGGCAGGAATGAAACTTCTTTTGCATTTATGGCAAGTAATGTATCAGGAAATGGCGATTGTTCAATGTTGACGGGCAAAGAGTGCAGGCCGGATTGTGCCTTAGTTTATTTTAGAAGAACCTGAAGAATGTGAGGCCCGAGTCCGAGGTCGGAGCGTGTGATGGTAGCTTGGAAAATGAATGAGAGTTTTGCTGGGGATAGCTCTTGCTCACTTGTAGAGCTTGTGGAGATTGGTTGTGCAAGCTGATGTGCTCAAGTCCAGCCACGACTGCCAAGTTCTCAGCCACAGTGTGGACAACTATAGAGAATACTGCGCATGCGTTCAGTGTTTTGAAGAGAAGTCCTCGTGGACACGTGATATGAGGCTCGCATGTCGCACGTCACTCTTCTCTGGAAGCAAGATGGAAGTGACATAATCACCCAGTTTCTGTTGCTGCTAGTATTTCTGACGTGCTTTCTTGTCGGGGACTGTTTGGTTTGTTTTTTTTTTTTTTTCATTTTTTTTTTTTTTTTTGCCCATAGATGGTGACAGGACGACTAAGTTTTCCTGAGCTGCAGGTGTTTTAGACTCCACAGTTCTGTTACTTACTGCTGAATTAGTGTTTGTTGCATGGCACTTCTTTCGATGGATATTCATATTGTCTTTGCGGCTAAAGAACTTGCCACAATTAGGACATGGAAACCTTTTAATTGGCCCAGCCATAGCTGATGTAACATTTTGTGGCTTTAACTTTCTTGTCCCGCAAATCTTCAGGTGCTCCTTTAGAGTAAATACGCGGGAATAGCTTCTCTGGCACCCGTTGCAAACAAACCGCTTCAAGCCTTTATTAGTCACATGCACCTGAAAGCCATTACTAGGCACAGCTTGCATTTCCTTGTCCTCACGAGGCTCTACAATGACAACATCCTCACCTTCATCACAGTCGTCTCTAGCCAGGTCTGTCAAATCGTCCTCATCCGAGTCCTTCTGATCCACATCTATTAATACATCAATTTCAGCATCATCCAAAGGCATGGTCCACTGCTTTTCAACCAATTTATCTCTTTCCTCTTGTTTTATTCCAACCATGTCGGCTGGTACTCCAACAGAGTTTTCAGTTGATTCAGTTGGTTTGGAGTTAGAAACACTGGCAAAGATGGACTCAAGGGTTTCTGTGGGATTCAACTGATCCTTCAGCTGCATCTTCAACCCAATCTGATCTTTCTTGCCAATAGGAAGTTCTATGTTCTGTTCCTCCCAAACCTGTGTAGATGCACGGAGAACTCAGTGAAGTAGGATATTCGGTGGTAAACACAGATAGTTGTGTTTATGGCCAGATGGCTATGAGCACGGTCTTTGTGTGATTGTATGCGGTTGCGAGTTGTGGGGGTCCCTCTCTCTGGCACTCCTCCAAGTTGTGGGGCTCGTTGACATTACCGCACGGTGCCTGACGAGTGGCCGGAGGAATGTTTGTTAGAGGAAAGCTTAAGAGCTGTCAGATGAGACAGTTCGTGCGAGCGTTCGGGTGCGAATCCGTGTGTACTCCACGATTGTAAAGGAACAGTGAAGAAAATGTTTTGTCGGCCTCTTTGAGTTGATACGGGCTGATTGGTTCGAAGGAGCGACATTTTCCCAGCTCAAAGGTTGATGGGGTTTATCAGGAACACCCTCAGAGCAGAAGTGAGACTTCGGGACACGGAAGCGTATAGTGTTCAACAAATGATGACCAACTAAAGACAAATCTTGTATACTACATATTTTCTTTGTTTTATGCAGGGATGATGATTATACGAATCGGTTGTATAGGATCTGGGAGAACCCTTACGGCAGCATAAGAGACGGGTCTGCACTGATGTCTGCCTTCCACGTTGTCCCGGCCAAAAAGTTTTTGCCGAGTCTCAAGAACCACCACAGGACAGAGAGTTTGCGTCACGGATATAATCTTGCCCTTCTTAGGCAACATTTTTGCAGTTTTCACACCGACCACTATGTCTTTTTTAATCTTTGATTGATTCTCCAGTGGTTTGGGTTTTGATATCATCATGGTGATCGCAGATTGCATTGGTGCTCTCGGTGAAGCTTTTCTGGGGGGCAAGTTCCTCTGTTTCATTTGGATGGGTTGTCTATGACTCATGTAGGCAGATGCTAGCATCTTCAGGATTGATTTCTTATTAAATGCAGCTGAATCTTCGCCAGATTCTGGTGATTTCTCATGGTCTTGCACAGAATGGTCTACCATGTTGGAGGTTTTTAAAGCATCACTGTCCTTCTCAGGTAACTGCACTTGCTCTTCGGTCACAGGGTGGGATTCAGATGGCTTCAAGATGTTGCTGTCCACATCTGCAGTGGATTCATTCTCCTTGATGTCAGTGTTTGAAATAGGAGGTGGACTTTGTGCAAGGGGTTTTTCATTTGAATGGGATGGTGAAAGACTGTGAAAAACTTGGTCTAAGACAGGATGGCTGGAGTCTGTTTTGCCATCTGGCACAACTGGAATACTCTCCAAATCTGATTTGACCTCGTTTTCTGAACCATGTTGCTTTTTGTGGTCCTCAAGAGCTGTAAAACCACTAAACTCCTCGCCACAGTCACATATGTAGGTGTGGACTGGAGATGCTGGAGTGGGCAACATTATACAGAGGTGTTTTTCAAGGAGATCTTTGCTCGCAAAAAAGCTTCCACAGCTGACACAAGTAGGTAGTGCTGATTCTGGCTGTTGAGAGATTTCACTTGCATGAGACGGCTGGTGCACCAGGAGTGATGCCAAACTATGAAAAGTAGCTGAGCATGCCACACAGCTGTATGTTTTAGGACTTCCAGTAGAACTTGTTTCTTGAAGTCCAAGCATTTTGTAGGCGCAGATGATTCCCTCCAATGTTAAATTTAATAAAGGTCCAACGTCTGTGTAATTTTTTGTATCTCCTAAAAAGAAAGCAAACAAACAAACATTAATGTGCATAGCCAAATGTTCAAATGTTTTCAATTCTAGAAATTAAATCATAAAAATGTTATATGTAAATTCTGCTGTCATGTTTAGGCCCTATGAAGCGAGTAGAGCTGTGCGGAATTAATAACATACAGTTTCGATTCAGCCTCCAACGATTAAAATACAATAAGCGCGATTTTTTTATATTAGATTTTTATGTTAAAACAATTATTGCGCCCCATTCCGCCCCCTTTCCAGCGGTGCTCTTTTGTTCCTCCATAAAAGCCCAATTTCACTTGCAAATCAGTAAAATCATGTAACGTCACTTTTGCACAATGGGACGTGTTTGATTTATTAAAGTTGATTAGATTTATTAACGTTTTTAAAAGTGCGAAAGAGAACTTGCGCTGTTCCTCAAGAGGCTTTTTGTGCATGCGCTCGGAGACGGAACAGAACACAGACATGTAAAGTCAACTTTTAGCTTAAACGGTCAAATACACGCAAAAAATGTGTCAAAATGCGGCACTTAGTGATTATTCACGTAAACCCTCGCCGGTTATGTAATAAATGAACGTAAAGAGTTGAGAATGAAAATACATGCGTAACAGTAAAGTGGATCTGTGCGGCTCTTAAAGTGGCGGCAGGCTAATATTCCTGCTGCTGTGTGCTTAATATTAATCAAACACCCCCCCCCCACAAGAGGCATCAAAGACAATCTCACTCATTTGCTCTTGACTGACGGAATTTTGTCGCTCTTACGTAGCGGGGAAACAAAGGACGTTGAACTTCTTACCAGTCGAAGTACCAACTTCCTAGAGGATCTGTCGATCCCAAATCAATTTTGTTTTATATTGAAATTGAACAATGAAAACACGGGGGCACAGATTCGTTTTTTCAATTCTGTCAAACGAAAACGAAACATCAAGAATCCGTTCGGTAAGTTTTCGTTTTCTAGCAGTCAGAGGATAGAAGAATGTGAAACCATAAACAACCTTGACTATGGCCTGGTCTTTCTACTTGTGGGTGGGAATGAAACACCCCTCTCCGCTGATTGGTCAAACAGGCATTGCAACATAATAATAGTCCTAAAAAAACTTAATAATAGTCCTCCGCTTCTATTGATTCTTAAAATGTTTATTTCTACTACATTTTATCTCTCTCTCTTCATCAAACAACCAGATTAATGGATGGCTTGACACAAACGACAGTACAGGATCAGACAGAGCCTTTTGGCCCTAAGGCATGCCACTGTTTTATTTGTTATCCAAGTGGGGCCCATTACCGACAAGATATATGCAATTTAGGGCGCAAAGCTGCGCGACGCACTGGCAGACGGGGAGAATGTACTTGACGCACTATCAATTTCGTGAACCTATCAGTATAATTATTTTATTCTATTTTGTTTTAGACAATTACGGGCTTATTTTAGACAAAAAGGAGGAGTCAGACTTAAAAGGGGGTTCAATCCTTACAAGGATAGGTCGAACAAGTAAATGACTGGATACATTACCTTAACAGACACATCTATTATTTTTTATTTTGCAGTTTGTATTCTCATGAGAGCACTTTTATACACAATTTAGGGCGGAATCATCTGGTATTATACCAAAGTGGCGAGGGGGAACGGATTTCGTATCCTCACAGTGGCAGTGTTTCAGTGATTTGACTTTGGAGTCGAAATCTTGTGAACTTTGACTGTCATGTGGAGTATGTGCAAGCCTATCGGTGAGCAAGAGGAGTGGCTGTCTGAGGTATGAAGAGCATAGTACCAAAACCCTGAAATAACACTGCCCTCGAAAAAATAAGCAGTGTCGCAGTATCAGAAATTAACTTCGCATAAGGGGCAACTGATTTACATTTTTATTATTTATTTATTATTTTATTTTTTACCTTTACCGTTTTTATTGTTCATTTTTAATGTTAAATTCTACATTAAAATAAATTAGAGATAATATGACAATGCGGTTACCCAGTCAGTATCCATACCAAATCAGTTTCAATGATATAGAACCTGGGTCGAAGATGCATTTAACTGTATTTTACGTTTAATGCGGATAAGAGGCTGTATGTGATTTGGACTAAAATGTATAATGAAATGATATACGTGTTTTATACAACATTTTTAATAGAAATATGAATAAAATTAAATAATACTTGAATTATGATAGTAATATCGCCACTAGGTGGCTGTAAGTCTTTGTGTTAATAAAGGATCCTTTTATTAAATCAATTGGTTCAAAATGCTTAATTCATTTATTTAGGAATAAAATCAAGCGGCTGTCTATAATAATTGGTGATTGAATTGTTGTCTGTAATAATGGGTTTTTCAAAAACTGATTCATTTAGGAATGATACACCACTCTATGCACCTGCTGCGAGTCAGTCATACAACGGTTCTGTGACTTTGGTTTAGTTTGGCAGAGAAAATAACAATTGTGTATGCAATCAGTTAGCTGGCCAGTACTCCATATTAATTAAATAAACTCAGTTTGTTGTCTAAAACTACCTGTGTTCACATATATTAATAGTGGTCTGCGCTTGTCTACAATGCATTCTCCCCACGCTGCAGTGCATCGGGCAGCTTTGCCACACATATTTTTATGGGTGGATAACTATAATAAAACAGGTATGCCTAGGGCCAAAAGGCTCTGCTTCATTATGGTTTGTGTTAAGCCATTCATTAATCTGGCTGTTTGATAAAGAGAAAGAGATCAGATTTAGTAAAAATAAACATGTTAAGAATCAATAGAAACTGAGGACTATTATTAAGGTTTTTTTTAGGACTATTATTATTATGTTGCAATGTTTGGTTGACCAATTAGCAGAGAGGAGCGTTTCATTCCCGCCCACATGTCGGAGCGAATATCAGTTGTTTATTCGTTTACTATCCCTGAATGTAAACGAAAAATTCAAGGCCGGATTATGATTTTAGTTTTGTTTGAATAATGAAAAACGAAATATGTGACAATTTTAATGTTTCAGAGTGAATATTAAAAAAAATGTGATGGACGGAAGATACCTGATTCAGTACAGTATCGTTTATTTTAAAGTCATATTAATTTCTGCAGTAGGCGGTTAGCCTGAATATTCAGAACTTGCATAAACAAAACTTAAACAAGTAATTTCAATAAACTTTTGAGGGCTTTTATTGTTTTATTACTAGTATTAGTTACCCTAGTATTCTGTGGTATTGAGAATTGTGAAATTGCATTGGTCTCTACAATTTAGATGTTATAGCAACCTTATTTACAGAAAATATATGTATTTTATATATATCGCTATCTTTAAATAAATTACTTGTATAAAGTTTTGGTCATGTGGCCCACTCATAATAGTGTTAAATAAATGTGATTACAATATTGAGCAAAATAATTGTGATTATGATTTTTGCCATAATCGAGCAGCCCTACTGTGAGCACTGTCAGGTAAGTTATTCTAAAGAGTAATTAACAGTGTAATTATATTACTGTACTAAATACTTTCTCTAAAAAATATTGCATTACTTACTACTAATTACTTTCTAAATCCCATATCAACTTCTTTTTTTGACCTTAAACAATCGAAGAACAGATATGAAATGCTTTTAATTATTTAAAATAAAAGAAACATAAATTCATAACATGATCATGGAACTAACCCAAAGTATTTCATAGAGAAGGTTTACGTGAAAACTTTGTGGTCAATCCACATTATTTCATCTGAATGTTCTATACCAGGGCGTCCAAAATCGGTCCTGGAGGGCCAGAGCTCTGCATAGTTTAGCTCCAACCCTAATTAAACAAACCTGAACCAGCTAATCAATCTCTTACTAGGCATAGAAACTTCCAGTCAGGTGTGTGAGGCAAAGTTGGGGCTAAACTCTGCAGGGACACCGGCCCTCCAGGACCCGAGTTTGGACAGCCCTGCCTATATAATCTACCCCTAGATAGCACTAGTCTATCATGGAGTAGGTCCGGCATTTACATCCTAGTGTTTGCTCATCTGCAATATGTCTATTGGACGTTTCCTATCAGATGTCAATTAGACGTTTAGAAAATGTCTTTAAGACGTTTATGTTTTATAATGTATGTAAAACTGACATCTTAAAAGACGTCTATCAGATGTTTGTACATAGCAGATGCTTTCCAGATGAAGCGATCTTTAACAAACATCTTGCAGATGTACGTGTGCTATCTGGGACAGTATTTAGAAGAAGCTAATTAAATTACAGAAAAATTAAGAGTAATCCCTTACTTTACTTTTCAAGGGAAAGTAATTAAATTAATTAAACAAACACTGCCTATGAGTTCAGTGATGTTTCAAAACAAAAGACAATTCTGTAATGCAGTCCTAAAAATTGAATTACTTTTGTACTGTGTAATTTTATTTCTGGGTACATTTTGGATTAAAGAAAAAAAATAAACTAGCATTAAAAACAAACTCTTCACTCTATTTTCTAGAACGAGTAAAGCACAATATTCAATACAGTAACAAAATGAATTGTTTTAAATATTATTTAAACAATAACACATCAACAAATGTGATGTTTAAATACTGAACATTTCTTGATATATGACATTAGGGGAACGTAATAATATGTTTAAAAGCGTCTTTCATCTGGAATTTATTTTAAATACGTTTTACTTTGTGTAAAACCATTATAAATACAAAGATAACCTTTCTAAAAACTTGGCAACCGTGATTATAACTATATACTTGGTCAAAAAGCGGAAATCTTTTCAAATCACGTACCGCATGCAACCAATCACATACAACTGTGAGTGAGCTCATGCATATTTAAATGAGAAAACTCATTTCTCCTTAGAAAACTCAGCTGTTTTCTCAAATTGCTGCACCGCTTTCGTTTTAAAGTTGTGTTAAAGTATTCGTTATACACAGCCTACGTTTCAAATGTAGCAACAATAGAGGCAGAAAAAAAGCAAGCCTGCTCATGCTTACCGATTCTGATAGGCCTGGCCACTTACCGTTGCACTTCACTAAAATTTTTAAATAAACGCCGTTTCACAACAATTAAAACGCAACACCAGGGTAATATAAAGATTAGCCGTCATTTAGTTTTAGTCGAAAGTATAAAAAAGCGAGAATAGCATCTAACAAATGCTAATAACAAGCATTGCAATGGATGCTGCAGATTTAGCATGTTCTACAGATATACACAGATAGAACTATACAATTAGCCTGCAACATCTCAACGCTGAATTACACCTCTTTACAAAATCAAACGCGCTTTGTAGCTCATTCTTCTTGGGGGGTACAGTGCATGCAGAACGTCATTCGCGTGCTGCACAAGGGAACTGAATGACAAAAACAGCAGCGAAGGGCTGTATGCACGAAATAAAAACGAACCGTAACAAGTACCTCAAACTGTTACTGGCTTGCACTCACCTTGGGAAAGTACAATTTGCAAACTTGCATGATTTTAATGAAATACGTTATTTATTTTCAATCCGAATGGCGGTATATATTTTGCACCCAGTTTCTGTAGAGACGTGTAATTCCCACCATTCCTATAGAGGGCAGTTATCTCCTGAGCGCCCGCTCACATTCTCTTTAATGTTTAGGCGGGTTGGCAAACCAGCTTTGGTGCATATTCCAACACCTACTGGGATGGAGTGTGAGGCACTGATATCAAGGGAAATTCTAATTCAAAAAGAAAACACTCTACAGCTCTCTTTACCTAAGTTTTATTGATAGAAAATGTGTCGACTTTTCAGACAATAACAGGCTTATCCCCTTTCTGAGAACTGTAAACACATCTTTAATGTATAGGATTTAATGCCGGCAGATTTTAATTAATCTTTACTGTATCCTTTCCCCTACATATGCCCTAGTAGTTAATCAGCACATGCTCTACGTTTTCTGGGGCAGTCACACACTGATTAATTGCCCAACAATTCATGTCTTCTTAATCTGGAGGATATTATTCCGAGTAGAGTTCCCCTTCTCATCGAGCATAACATGTATCATCCTTCTTCATACGCAGATAGTGAGGAACAAAAAGAGGCCTACTGTTATTGATATTACAACTGTCACCTAGTGGACTTCTCCATCTCTCTCTGCCAAATTAAAATCTTGACGCTACTTCACATCAACTGATTTAATTTCTTGAAGGTTTACGACTCGCAAAGGGGTTATAGTAGTCCGCAACGCGATAACTGTGGTCAAGGCGCAACGCACCCATCAAATTCTGCTCAATTCTCAGGGCCGTTTCGGTCAAAGCCTTTGCCGAAACACAAGATACTTTCCTAAATATCTGCAGATCCGATTTCCATCAGTATTCTTGTGAGTGCAGAATATGAATCTGAACAGATTTTGTACTCCCAGTTTCTGGGTCTTTAGAACCATCTGTATAAATCTGTACAAATTGAAAAAAATAAATGCTGCTGCACTATTGTCAGTTGGGACCAATTTCGTTTAGCGATTATTAAAAATATTTGCAAACACTGTTGGGCTCGACAACAGGCAACAATGGATCTACTGGCGAAAGGCACCGGGGGGATCCATCTATATTACTGATACTTATTTGTTGAGAACTGGTGCATCTGTCCAGCCCATCGCTATTCAGATAGTTGCTCATATGCCCAGCAGCTTCCAATATTTTTTTTACTGATGATTGGAAAATGACTATACCAGTCCAATAACCCAGTTTTAAGCTGAAGCATGAAGGTTAGTGGGTTTCACCCATTTATACCTGCAAAGCTTGTCATGAGGAAGGATCTAAATGCTCCCAAGACATAATTCAAAGGGCTTGGTTTTGCATCACTCTTCCTAGTTGACTCCACTCCCTCCGGACAATGTAGGCAATTATACGGCCATCACTGGTGGAGGGACGGTCGCTTCCCAGAAAAGAGCCTACACCCTGTTCTCATTAAACTCCGAGACATCTATAATTCATCATTTCATTCACTGCCGGTCGACGAACTGGCGGCACCACATCAATAGAACTGCAGCCAGCCTGGCGATTTTTCGATCGGTCCCATCACCCAAATCATTTAGCTAGGCTACTCCTCAAACGAAGAGTAAAACAAAGATTATATGAACAAAATTCGAAAGTTTTGGTTCACTTAGCATCACTAAATCACCGACCGCAACATTAATCACTAAAACCCTGGCGCCTACATCTAAAGGTTTAATGTGAGAAACACTCAAGTGACTTTACAACAGGGCAACAAGATCAAATCGGTACCACCTAATTGATGAGGCATGCATGCGTATGTGGCAGCAATGAGCCGAAAATGAACGCAATGCGGCTAACTGTTAACATCTGTATCATGGTTAGGGAAAAGGGACATTACGATTAAACTCTGCGCATTGTGTTTATAGATTCTGGGGTTCTTCTGCTTGCCGTATAAGTATGCATCATAATTAAGGTAATTTGGCCTTTACATAGCCGCTGTCTTACTACAGTCACATGGCCAAACAGTTTGCCAGTGAGCATACACAAAGTAGTTTGCCTTGTGAACATAGTTTGCTGCTTAAGCTGTTGTGGTGATCATTACCATTGTTTCTAGATTATTGTGTCGAGTGATCAAATGCATTTTAAATAATTACTAAAAGTTTCATTGGCCAAAAAAGGAACGTTTATTAGCGAAATAAAAAAAGCTAAATTTCAGGTTTTTGATCCGGACACAAAATGACCGCTAAATTAAATGGACTAATCCTATCAGCGCAAAATGTAGAAAGTGTGAATGAGTGACTAGTCAGGTAAAATCACTATCATTCTAATTAGATTGTAAGAGCAGACTGATTGGTATAAAAGGAGGGAAGAAGCGCTTCCTATCTTTGTGTTCTTGTTAGCAATGGTTACCTCCAAAGAAACACTTGCAGCCATCATCGATTTGCATCAAAATGGCCTCATATGCAAGGAAATTGCTACAAAGAATATTGCACCTGAAAGAACCATTTACCATTGAAGAGGTTGCTGATAGGAAGCAGCAGGGCTGAACTAGGCTACTCCTTCAACCAAGAAACCAGCTACTTTGTTCTAAAACAGAGCAACCAGTTTATATTTGATTTCACTATAACTATTGATGATCATGTGGTGGTTCCATAAACACATTTATTCATTAGCTATATGGTCAACATGGAATTGTATGGAAAAAAGTAAAATGATGCAGAAATATTATCTATATTGTGTTTTGTAGAGGTCAACAAAACATGAGTATCATGTAGTGCCTTTGTGTTGTGTTTTGTGTTCCTTAGTATTATTAATTTATTCATACAATGACAATCATAAATATCACTCAGTTTTAAATCAAACTGATCTCGAGATATCTTCTGGCCATTGTTTAGAATCAGCCATTATTGTCAACTCAAGATATATCTGTTCAGTTATCAATTTAGAAGAACCATTGGGGGAACCATAATATTTTCTTAAATCAATTAAATTAAATTTAAAATAAATGAAAGGCAAAAATAAAGTAATCGATGATAAGAGGTTTCACTTTTAATGTATACTAATACTAAGGGCAAATGCACTACACACTCCGAATCTTGAGCCAAATGTCGTAAGACAGACCATATAGTCTAAAAGAACCAATGAATATACTGGTAGCTTTCGACCTGTAGATGTAGCTGCATTAGATTCACAATTACAAGATAAAACAAAAATCTCAGTAGGGACTGTAATTAACTGAGAGATGCTGAAACTCCTAATCCAATGTCTACATAACCATGACTGGTAATATTAAAGGTAAAAAAAAGCAGGTATAGGCCAGGTCAGGAAGACTGGCCATGATCTGTGAATATAAAAAAGAAAAACCTTAACTCGTAACATTACAGATAGTTCAACTTTAACATGACTAATACTTGTTTTTTTTCACTGTAGAAAATTGAGCTCTCTTTGCTTATATAAGTGGTGAACCCCCTTTGAGGCTACCCTCTAATGTAGGTTTCAGGCACTATGGAGGGGTATTTTATACATACCTGACTGCATAGCAGGTTGGTCTCGTCCTTATAAAAATTCAGTTGTTAGTAGTTACTACAAAATCCATTTCCCAGTATGAGAACAATCCTGTATAACAATAGTTTATGCTTTCAATACAATTCACACCAAGTTACTGACTGTTGAGTTTTTTATAAATTAGACTTCCTTAGTGAAGCCATATTTAAGTGGATATAAAATGTGGTTTATTATGACCTGTACCTCAAATCATTCCAAAAGTGAAAGAAACTGCTCAAACAACAAAACCGATGTAAATGTTTTTACTAGTTGAAGAAATGTTCAATATTGCCATATAAAAGTACAACTTAACATCAGGTTTTCATAGCCATGTATGTCAGCACAGATGTAGATTAAACTCAGACAGAATGGATACAGCATTATTTGTCAAGCCTGAACTTTACTTTTTTTTGTTCGAGGCAAGCCATTGAAGTTAGACTATTCTCAATAAACATAAAATACATGAACTAAAAGGCATTCACATCATATCGAAACTGTGTAACCGACCCTTAACTTGACCTTAAAGGTTTAAAACAGACAAAAAAAAAAAAAAAAAAAAAAAAAAAAAAACATGGCTTGGCATGACTATGAAACATTATCATTAATCTACCGATTTCCTCTAACCTTCATAATGATATTTAAAAATGCATTATATGGCTAGTAAATTTAGCAAGGTCAAAAATTACTTCAATGGTGAAATGACGCAGGATTTACTATACATACTAAACTATACATCCTCGTGAACTGTACTGTGGAACATTAACATCTCCAATGACTTTCATGCACATATGCCTATAGTTCCATACATCATCTAGATTACATAAATGTAATTTTCACAAGTCGGAGTACTGTACAAACAAAAATTAGTGAGCAGTTCACAGAACTGTAGAACAGAGCAAATTGTATGAACATTAACAGACCAATTCAGAACTTGGGTAAAACACCAGTATCATATTTCAACGTGGATAAAAGCAGTTAGGCCTATGTAAAAACAACAATGAATTGTATGTACAGTTTATCTTGTCTTAACAAATAACGTTCAAAAAAACAGAATGATTTTGAATAACCTGCATTGCAGGAAACGGAGTTATCAGTAATTCGACCTTCATTAATTTACTGAGCTTTGATAGGGAAAATGGGTTGGTGACTGTGACTGAAGAGATTCTGTAGAAGCAGCACCATGAGTCCTCTGATGCTCCTCCAAAAGATTTAGAAAAGCAAAGGCTTTGTCACACTCTGTGCATTCATAGACCACTTGTCCTACATGGGTTTCTAGATGCTTTTGCAAATGAGCAAACATGGTGAAGGATTTATAGCACATATCGCACCGGTACTCTCTGTTGTCCTCACTCAGGTTTTGATGTTCAGCATGTTTCCTTTTATGTTTTGCAAGATCTTTTGCTGTAAGGTAGGTTCTGCTGCATATTGGGCACTGGTGTTGCCTTTTTGCGTCATGCATTTTACGGTGAGATACAAGAGCCGGTTCGGTTTTAAAGGATTCTGAGCACACATCACACTGGTAAGGCCGTTCACTGTGTATCTGCTGGTGCTGCGTAAGGTAGCGTTTCTTCGTAAAGTCTTTTTTACAAACCAAGCACTTGAAAGGACGCGGATCCTCATGATGCTTTTTATGGTGCTCCATTAAACTGCTATTTGAGGAGAACCGTCTTTTACAGATAGGACAAATAATAAAGTCTTCTCCAACATCAACCTCCTCTTCTTCATCACCTGCTTGAAAATGAGGCCCTGAACTCTGCTTCTTGGAGGAAGAGCCAGATGGCTCTGAATGGCGCTTTTCTGAAAAGGTCAAATTTCTATTACTACAGTGGTGTTTGCGGAAAGCATCACTTCCAAGAAAGCTGTCTCCACATTCCGTGCATTCATACTGAGTAGCAGCAGACAAATGGCATTGTTCATGTTCATCAAGGTCCTTCTTAGTGGGAAAAGTCATATTACAAACACTGCACATGTGAGAATGAACAGAGAGGTGATTTGCGAGGTCCAAGGCTTGGTAAAAACTCTCTGGACATATGGGGCACTGGTAAATTTTGTCATGCTTTACAGTTTCTACACGGACCATCTTTTCACTGGTAGGAAAGTTAGTGTCCTTGGAAGCCTTTTCATTCCCATGGCTTCGTAAATGAGTGCGAAAAAGGTGGTGGTGGGTGAAGCTCATGCTGCAATGATTACACTGATAAGAACGTGGACCCGACAGCTGATGGCTGAGCTGATGCTTTTTTAGGTGGAAACCATGTAAAAAATGCTTGTTACATTCAGGACATGAGTATGGGCGCTCTTTTGCTGGATTGCAGCCATGTTCTGAGAGTTGCTCTGGGTCTGGAAATCTTACTTGACAAATTCCACAGCGATACTTGTACTGCTCAACGTTACTTGAGACGGCAGGAGTCACTTGCATTGTTTGAGGCGGTTTGGGGGGAATCAGTGGTGGAAGCTCCTCTTCTTGCTCTGTGTGCATCTTGCGATGTTCTGCCCGACTTGTTTTGCAGGAAAAGGTTTCATCACAAAGGTCACATGGAAAGTTTTCATCACGGTGGGTAATCATGTGCTCAGCTAGTTCCGTTGAGCGTGTAAAGCTCAGGTGACACTTGGTACAGCGGTGAGGACGCTTTCTGATATGTGTCTGCTTGTGTTTGCGCAGGGAGAAGAGCGAGACAAACCCTTTACCACACATTTGACACTGAAACTCCGACTTGTGGCACCGCTGATGTTGTTGCAAATTCGCAAGCTGAAAAAAGCACTTCCCACATTCTTCACACTCAAAGGGTTTTTCACCGAGATGACATCTTTGATGATCCTCAAGACTTTCTGATGTTAAGAATGTTTTACCACAAACATGGCAAGGAAAGTATGGTGCTGAATCAGAGTCATTGTCGCTGTCATCTTCATCTTCAAAATTTCTGGAGTCTTCCTCATCTGATTCCTGACTTGCACTGCCAGAAGATTTTTTCAATTCATTATCAGAGAGGGATTTGATAAAATCCTCTTTGTGTTTTATTCTGCAGTGCTTCATGAATGACTTTTTTAACATATAGGTTTTGTCACATGGTTCACACCTATATACTTCAGGCTTCTCCGTTCTTACTTTCACACTAGATTCTTTTGAGTTGGGTGGGTGTGCGTGCAAATGAACCATCCTGTGGTGAATGGTCAGAGCTTTAGCGGTCCAAAACCGCATCTTACAACTGTTACAGGCAAAGGGACGACTAGGGTCATGACGAGATCTATGAATGTCCAGGTCAGATGGAAAACGAAAACTCTTGAAACAAATTTCACAAGTATTATCCGTTTTTTCCTGATGTTGCATTTTCACATGCTTTTGCAATATACCAGCTTGAGCAAAGACTTTATTGCACACATGGCATCTGTGGATATCTGATCTGCGCTCTTGATCCTCTCGGCCATGCTCCTCCAAATGACTTATGAGTCTCAGTCCATCTGTGAAACTCTGATCACACTCAGAACACTGATACTTGTGAATAGAGATATCATCTTTCTCTGCATGCTGGGTCCTGGCGTTCGCCCAGTGTTCGTTCATCTTTACAGTAGATCGAATTTATTTGCCTTGCCTTGAAGCTTACTCCCTTCTTAGCCTTTCACCCATGCTTGTATTCCTCACTATACTCCTTGTGAAATACTATTTTCTTAGAACACAAGTGTCGTTTAATTGTTTACACCTGCATTTCCATCGACAGATTTTATACTATTCGAGATTTAACTGTGCTTCTTCTTGCCCCTCCCTTTCTCTAGTGAACGGGACAGTTTATTCTTGGGTGTTTCTCCATTGTCTTTCTGGTCCAAAAACCAACATGACATTTTGTGCAAGAAAGCGGGTACACTCCCTTATGTATGCGCATGTGCATACCCAGGCCAGCACTTCTGGAAAACCGCATGTTGCACTGTGGGCATTTAAGAGGTTTGATAAGGTCCGTGTTTGTACTTGCACGCCGTTCCCTTGTGTTTATCTGACTGCTGCATTCTTGGTTCTGTCCATATCCCTCATCAACCTGCTCTTGCTTTATGACTTGCATGTGACTTGATACCAATTGCTGCTGATCGTTATTTGACTCTTGTCGCTGATCAGATCTATGCTTTGCTAAAAAATGCTGCTGGAGCTGGGAGAACAATAAAAAACGGTCACTACAGTTAGCACAGGAAAAACCTTTTATCTCGGTGGGGGTCTTGTCTTTGTCATTAACCTCTTGAGATGATCCGGATGATTTTGAGCTAATGACACACATCTTCTGGTGTACAGACAGTGCATCCCGGGTAAACAGGTCACCGCACTTATCACAAAGAATTTTTTCTTGATTTTCTCCCTTTCCATTGCATTTAGCCAAATGTCGTTTCAAGTAGTCTGTTCTGATGAAATGCTCTCCACAGTTGGCGCAGCCATATGGTTTTTCCCCTGTATGAAGACGTACATGCACCTTCAGTTGTCCAGATAATTTAAAGCGTCGAGGGCAATACTCACATTGGTATTTAAATTTATTCATGTAGTGTACCTGTATACGTTGCAGAAGTTTGGATGTTTCTTTGCATGGTTGGATTTGAACATCATTCTTGGCCGGTGGCACACTTTCCTTAGAAATCTTTTTGCATCTGATTGTGAGGTTGTGCCTCATCAAAGTCTTTTTAGAACTGTAAGTGTTGCCACATCTTTTGCAGGGAAAAGGTTTATTGGTGATATGGAGCATGGACATATGACGCTTTAGATCACTTGGGGTGGACAACCGCTTTGAGCAAACTTTGCATTGCAACATGTCACCATCTTCCTGGGTTTTGCTTTGGGGACTTGTGCTCAAGCTGTCGAGACTTATCTTTACAACTCGTACCTCAAGTTGACGCTTTCCTCTGCAGCGGGCTTGGTGCAGTTTTAAATGATCATAGCGTGAGAAACAACTTTCACAAGTCTTGCACCGATATGGCTTGACTTCTGTATGAGTGAGAATGTGGCGTCTTAGATATCTGGCCCTCAAAAAAGATTTAGTGCAAAATTTGCACTTCAATGCCTCACCATTTTCTCCAGGGACCACAGCGCCCTCTTTCTGATTTTTTACTTCAGCAAACATTGATTTAATTTTCTCAGATCCTCTTAAACTCTCCAATCTATGTTCCTTGCACACACCATCACAAAATGCGTCATGTTGCAAGTATTGATCCTGACTGTCAAATTTCTGTCCACAACGCATGCATGCATATGCTGTTTCCTTTGAATGAAGAGACAGATGTCTCTGTAGAAAACTGCTAGATCTGAAACATTTAAAGCATTGTGGGCATTTCTGCTTAAATTTGCCCTTCTCATTTGTTCCTGTTCCAGTTTCCTTTTCCGTATCCGTTTTGTTCTGCTTGCCCTGGCACTGCTTTTCGTGACCATTTCTGTAGTTTTTTCTAGTAAAAACTCTCCCACATTTTCCGCAAGCAGGTTTCATCTTGTCTCCATTGCAGAGCTCCACATGATCCTTAAATTTTCTTTTCCTGTAAAACTTCCCACACTTTGAGCAAGGGATAACTGTCTTGGCCAAGTGGGCTCTCTCATGGAGTTTCAAATTGTTTGGAAAACGAAAGGAATGTGGGCAGTATGAGCAATTATATGCTTTGTTGGTCTTTTTTGAAGAAGTGTCTACACCATGTTCTGCCTGAAATTGTTTAGCATTTGAGGTTTGTAATGGAGGTGGTTGCTCCGCTGTACATTTTTCCTGATGTAATTTAAGAACTTCCTTTCTGTGGAAGTGCCTGCCACAAGTTAGACATGGAAAAGGCTTTTCACCAGTGTGAAGGCGAATGTGACGAATAAGCCCAGTACGACTCGAGAAATGGCGTTTGCAGAACTGACATTTGGATGCAGAAGGTCCAGGCATATGAGTTAAACAATGCTCACTAAGTGCCTTTGAGTCAATGAAGGCTTCTTGGCAGAGGCCCACATTTGAACTCCCTTGTAAATTCTTGTTTTTTTTTTTTTTTTTTTTTTTTTCTTTCCTTTGGTTTACGCTTGGTCCTTTGGAGGAAGTTCCTTAAGTTTGCGCCTTCTCTCATGCACAGCCACATGTCGAAGCAGAAATACTGGAAACTTGAACTGCAAAGGGCAATCAGGGCACTTAAGCATGCCTTTTTTTGGATGGGACTGTCTGTGTTCTAACAAATCTCCAATAGACGGCAGAACTTCCCAGCAGACTGAACACTGTACATTCCTCCTGTGCACATTTTTGTGAGCCATTAGGTGTCCATGCCTGGCAAAATTTTTACCACAGTCTAAACAACGAAAAGGTTTGTTTCCTTCATGAAGTCGTAAGTGCTTTTTTAATGAGTCAGGTGAAGCAAAGGCTCTTCCACAGAAGCGACAAGAGAAAGGAAGTCTTGTGTCATCAGCACATTCTTGGCTAGTTGGTCTTTGCTCACTTTTCAAATTAACAGCATTACCACGCTTGTGTTTGATTGCCTTTTTGGCATGTCCAAGCAATTTATGCTTTGATAGATGTCCATAAACACCAGACTTGCTAGAATACTCCGCTGGACAAAAAGTACATTTGTACTGCAATGCTTTTTGCGAGGACACAGTCAATGGTGACTCTTTGTCTTTTTTTTTGGTATTGTTAAGTTCCTCTAACTCTTTTCTTTGTTTGACCTTTCCTTTGGCTGTATAGAGTTTAAGTTTAATGCAGGTTTGCTTGATGTGTCTATTGCGGTTGCTGGCCACAGTAAACATATCTTTACACAAAGGGCATCGATACTTTTCACCAATCTTTCCTTTGCCTTTTTTCATGTATTCATTGAGACACTGTTGACGTAAGTGACGTGTACGATTGTAGGAGTACTTGAAAACGTGAAAACAGATTGGGCATTTAAACTTTGGTGGCAACTTGCTATCTGGAACTGAAGATTTTTCATGTGGGACAATCTTTTGAGAACACTGCTCTCTTTTATGTTTGTTAAGATTCCAGGTATATTTGAATGATTTTCCACAGTTGTCAGACTTGAAGGGCTTCTCATCCGAGTGTGATCTAAGGTGTGCATTCAGTTGCGCTCTGAGCCTGAAAGTCTTTCCACATACTTCACAATGTATTCGTTCATGTGATCGGCTTGTCTTGCAAACATCCATTAGTTTCACAAAGCAATTACGAAGTTCTACATTGGAGCCAACTGTTTCAACCACGTCTGCCATACCGCTCTTTTCATGGCTTGATTCTGAATGATCTGCAGTCTGTAAACAAGGGTCTAGTATCAAAGGTGTGCATGTTGCTTTACGCTTGTGTCTTTGACATTTGTGAGCATTAGGAAAGTATAATCCACAACAGTCACATCTATGATGTGTGACAACTCTGTGCTTCAGCTCATGTTCTTCATAATAAGCTTGTCGAACAAAGGACTTCCTACAGTACCTACATACGAACTTTGCTTTCTCCTCAGTTAGCCCTTTGGTATGCGAGGGGGATGGTTTTATCTTGTCATTAAGCTCGACTTTCCCACAAAAGTGTTGTCCAGTGAAGTAACTTTCACAAGTGGAACAATACTGAGACTTATGGAGAGAATGCATGCAGTGGTAATGCTCAATTAGTTCATCTACACTTTGTGCTGACTCTTGGCATTCAAAGCAATGGTATTTTTTTCCATTACAAGTTTTTTTCTCAGTTGTCTTAAGGAGAACAACAGGCTGCAGTTTTCCCTTTTGGGTCTTGAAATATGATAAAGAATCTTTGCTTGAAATGGTGCCATTGCCAGTCAGACATTTTTGCTGTCCAGGATCTAGCGAGGTCCTGGATGTTTGGTCTGTACGTAGTACTGGTGGATCTTTTGGTGCATCAGTTCCCTCATCCATCTTATTATTAGATTCAAAGGCAGTTTTCAGAAGAACTGGTGGTTCAGTGTGATTAAATGGCCTGCACTCGTTGACTTTGTTTGCATGTGCATGTTCCAGGTGTTTCAGTTCCTCCGTGTTCTGCACTGTAGTTTTTAAACCAAAACAAGACTCAAGGAATCCAAAACTACTCCGTTCAACTTGTTCATCATCAGATGTAAAGCATTTCTGTCCTACTAGCTGAGAAGAATTTCCATGGACAGGTTTTGAAGAGATGCTTTTAGGATCGGGTTTGTTGCTTTCCAATTGACAGCTATCAACAGAATTTTGTCCATGTCCAGATGGGTATCTGGACCCATCAATTGTCCCTTGAAATCCAGGTTTTGATGATGTGCTTTTAGTATCTAGTTGGTTGCTTTTCAATAGACAGCCATCAAGAGAATCTTTTCCATGGCCAGATATCTCAATTTTCCCTTGAATATTGGGCTTTGAGGATGTGTTTTCAGGATTTTGGCTCATTACATCTAATTGGTAGTCACCAAGTGAACATTTTCCATCACCAGAAATCACAAATCTTTTTTCAGGTTCAGGGTTTGATGATGCGTTTTCAGGATTTGGGGTTGTCCTTTCCGATTGGCAAACACTTAGTGAATCTATGGTTGGGCAAATGTTTTCATCCCTATTAGAAGTTGATGAAGTATCAATATTTGCATGATTTGAGGCACAAGTGGAACCATCCTGAGAGGTAACAAACTCTTTGCAATGATCCAAAAAACATTCCAAATCACAAGTCATTTCCCTTTCCTCAATTTTCTCATCTTTTGACAAAGGTACTGCACCATTCATATTGTCCACATCTTGTACTTCTGTACATGGAACCTCAGCATTTGTAAGTAGTAACCCCTCACTACAGTCACTACCAGTTTGGTTTACACTTTCATTGCTCTCACCTGTGGTCACTGGAAGTCCAGTGTCCTGCTGTTCATTTATTTCACTCATATCTGCTTCCACAGTACTATGGCAGACCTCAGCAAAAGATAAGTGCACTGTATTACTTGAAATCAGGTCTCCTTCATCTGAAGGCTGACCAGCCTGGTTGCTCAGGCCCGATGAACTCAAATTGCAATCAAGATTTGCTTCAGTGTCAGAGCAGCTGCTAATATCGGAATATTCGACAAGACTAGCATTTGTCTCAAAAGCAGATTCTAATATTGCCTTGTCAGAATGTGCTTCCAATGTGGACTCAACCTCTACTGAGTTAGGCAAGAGACAGGGTGTAATGTTACCATTATTTTCTTCTTTATCCCCTGGCTTATCCTGTTCAAGGTCAGCTGAATTCATTACATCTTGCCAACATGATTCGTAGCATGTGTGCGGCAGAGAACCAGACACCAAGTCTTTTATGTCTGATTCAGCAATGTCTTGCAAATCCATCATGCTTGAAAAGTTCTCCTTCTCAATTAACTGTTCTATCTCGTGAGCAAAGCTCTCCTCTGATTCCACTGGAATTCCATTACAGTCCATAGTTCCAAAAGAAGTTTCCGGGCTCTGTTTAGACAGAATTTGTGCTTGCTGAAGTACATTCCATGTTTGAGCCATCCTGGTGTTCTCCTCCAAGGACTAGTTCTCCTTAAACTCTGAAAGACAAATGTCCATGTGATTACCAAAAAGCACACGTTTGTAAGTAAAAATATGCAGTAAGAGAAAATGAAATGCTCACCACACTTATCCACTACATATCAGTGGGAACATTATAGCTGATTTGACCAAAGACCTGCATAAAGAAAGAAAATCTTTCAAAATCACCATATACAAACCATAATTACTAATAAAAACCACTGTTTTCATGAACTAGTATAAATATGCATAAAAATCCCCATGTTCAAAAAAAAAAAAAACATGCACACATTACTGCCAACTAGTAGTACTGCAGCACCATTATGCTAAAACAGCAGCAATGAAATAATGTGATCTGAAGGTAATGGAAGCACTAACTATTAGGGCTGTGTATCACCAGCAAAATCACGATACGATACGCATCACGATACAATACATATCACGATACATGACTGCACTGAATTTCACCTCAGCAGAATTTAGTAAAACAGCTGTTTATTAAACACTATAGTGCCATTTCTAACTATTGGCAGAGCAGGCAGCTGACCTCTGCATTATGAAGGGCCTCAATAACTGTACCACAGTACAAATATACGTAATGGCATAAGTTTCATGTTTACATTGTGCACTCCCCACAAGGTACAATATTCTGATTGTTTGCATATTGTTTTTAAAACCACAAATAATGATGTACTTGTTCTAATAAATTTAAATTGTAATGTACTCATTCTAATATATAAAAAAAAAAATTTACATTGCTGGTAGGTTATCATTGCACAAATTAACACTCGACAATAAAAAAAAAAAAAAATTAGAAGAGTTCTAAACTAACCCGCTGTCTTCACTGTATACAACGCACACCAGCTCAAGGTCTGATTTTATTGACGTGTCTCAAGTTCGCTAGGGTACACGGCAAATATGACGTCATAGCGGTGCTTGGAGAAGGTTCGCGTGAGTGCGCACGACGTCGTTTCGCGTGGCGGTGTGCACAGCATTTTTTGTAACTTTCCGCGCAGTTCCGCTTCCGAAGATGCACGAGTTCAGGGCGATTCTAGCCGAACATGCATGTCTGTGCCGGTATTTGTGTGAAACAGAAGCAGTTTGATGTTAAAGGGGTCCTATTATGCTTTCACTTTTTGATTTTTAGTCAGTTTGTAGTGTGTATGTTTGGGCATAAAATATATCTAGAAAGTTACACATCTCAAAGTCCACTCCAAAAGGAGACATTCCGTTTAAAAAAAACTTTTCAAGTCCTTTTCAAGAACTACAACGAACGGCTTGTTTGGACTACATCGTTTGTTTTCCGGGCTTCGTGATATCACAAAGCGGCTCATTGGAATATCATTACAAATAACTCCCGCCTACAGAAATCGAATGGTTGGGGTGTGGGGAGGGGCGAGGTCGTGGTTAGAAGCTTGGTTGAGTGAGTGCATGAGACGAGATGACGAAGAAGAGCTGCTGCAGAGTTAGTGCATCAGAGAAAACGAGGAAGAAGAGCTGCTGTGCTGTAGCGTCAAAATGTCTGGCATTTCTAGGAACCGCGGTCTCAATCCAGCCTGCGTTAACCCCGCTCTGCACATTTGTATGTTTCTCTTATTGCTTATACAGTTGTTATATTGACTGTAAGTGCCCTGCGAGGTGGACATTACAGGATATTCTGCCATGATTCCAGTTCCAAGGGAATGTACATGTTACATTCAAAGGGCATTAAAGTGAGTGAGACGTGAATTTATATTGTATTTATTTACAGAGGTATATTATTTCCCACTTTTCACATTTCACATTTCTATAGTAAGTTTCGGTTGTGTGTGAAGACACCGCAGGCAGCGCAAATCTGTAAATGAATATTCCGAAGTGA
This sequence comes from Sinocyclocheilus anophthalmus, assembly GCA_018155175.1. NCBI lineage: Eukaryota > Metazoa > Chordata > Actinopteri > Cypriniformes > Cyprinidae > Sinocyclocheilus > Sinocyclocheilus anophthalmus. Next base: position 31,236 of record JADLZN010004786.1, read on the forward strand.
AGTAAACTTCAACGGATTTCCCCTGCTCAGGGAGTAGTGAGCAATGGACACTGTGTAGGGGACCATGTCAATCGGAACACAGTTCATACACGGAGCTCACTTCTAATGAGATGATCTGAATCAGGTGCGTTAACAAAGACGTGCAAAACATGCAGAGCGGGGGTACGCGAGGACTGGAATTGAGTACCGCTGGTCTAGAACAACTCTTACAAGTACAACACGATGTAGCTGGGCACCGCGGACAGACGCCACCGGTGTGCCTACACTCATAGAAAATAATGTATTTGAATTTTAAAGACGTGGCGCGACGCTGCGCTTCTCGTCCGGTGTGCGACCGCCTGAAACGCTATTTTTTTTTCACCTCCGTGCCCAAGCGTCTTTGTTTGAGCTTCCGAAAGCGGATGATGTCAGGAAACAGTGGTTGCAATTTATTTTTTAACTCTGTTCCTGAGCATTATAACCCCAATTTGCTATTGTGTGGTGCGCATTTTACTGAGGACAGCTTCCACAACACGAAGGAGTACAGTGCCAGATTCGCCAAAAAGCTTTTGTTGAAAGACAGAGCAAGGGGGGTGGCAGTACTGAAACACTGTCTAAGCTGTTTGCCAATCACAACGCACTGTGACAGCTAACCAATCACAACACATTTTGTTTTTCGGAAGACTTTGTAAAAGAGCATAATAGGACCCCTTTAAGTGCAGTCACACACACACAGATCACGCTGCGACCACACTCAGACATTCAATAACAAACTTTTTAGCGCTGCCCCGCAGTTTTATCAAATAAATCGCTTAATATCGCTCTAGAGCTACATTATCTTTCTCAATAAGGAGCTGGTAGCATCATTGTTTTTGAAGGAATTAAAGCCACATCTTTACTGTTAATAGAGAAACGCGGCAAAACGGTGGTAATTCATACATACACAGCCCCTCCCTCCCGGTGTGTGTCATAAATGAACAGTTGATGAATCACACTTTTCTGAGAATAGAATATTGAAGTGGAGATCGCTTAACTTCAAGCTAACTGGTGTTTTCAGAAAGCAAGCGCTTTTATCCACATTGGAGAGAGCGCGTGCACATGGTTGCCAGGTTGATAAAGATAAGTAGCACATTTAGCAGATACAGTATTTCCGTATTGCGCAAGTGGGAAGTTCTGTTTCGGGGATTACGTCTCTTTATTTCAGGCATCCCAGTTGTGTTCCTCTGAGGCCAGATTAAACCTTGTTGTAGCCTAATATACTCTATCCATTATTTTTTAGAAACCTCGCACTTTTCTACTCAATTTTAAACGTTGTTCTTGTATTAAAATTAAGTGCGGTCCACTGCTGCACACGTGCCACAAAATCGATACAGGGCCAGCTGTATCGATATCGTAAAATCTCTGTGATGATACATCGTCGTATCGATATTTTGAACACAGCACTACTAACTATGCAATCTAATTTTGGAGTTGGACAAAATGAGGTTTCCTCATTACAAAAAGAAATATAATAAAAGTCCTACAAATAATATTTAATGTAGTCATTTTAAGTGACTTATTCTACATGGAGGGGTTGCTTCCTCATGTTGTTGAGATGACATGAGGACTAGTGGTAGCTGTTAATGCTACCACCATTATAAAAAATACCAAGAAAAACAAAAGTAAATGAAGAGTTTGGTTCCAAAACACGATAAACGCCACTTTAAAAAAAAATTGCGTTTCCGTCAAAATCAGTTTTGTATCTGGTCGGGATTGAAAAGTCCATTTTAAATTTTACGCAAAATGCGATATTGATCATGAACGCGATATTGCGTAGCTTGTCAGTGTAAGCGTTTTTATTAATGCCATTTATGTTTTTTGTTAATACAGCGTATAGCACTAGTCAACTAAGTGAATGTAACATGGCAAAGATGAATGAACTTTTGGAAGTTGAATGTAAGGGAAATGTCATTTTGGAATTTCTGTGGTCTAATGTGATATTGGGGTTCATGTTCTTGTTCATGAAGAAAAAAAAAATATATATTTTCATTGAAGTAATGTTGGCCACAATTATTTGCACCCCTAGAAATTATTATGAGTAAAACCAAGTATATTCCCATTCATATTTACAATTTTTAGCACACCAGGGTGACTAGGAGCATGAAATTGTCCAGCAATGACTTCCTGTTTCACAGGAATATAAATAGGAGGGAAAACAAAGGCCAAATTCCCTTAATCATCCATCACAAGGAGTAAAACCGAAGAATATAGTTTGTTGAGCTTCACAAAATAGAAAGTGGCTGTAAGAAAATAGCTAAAGCATTGAAAATACCCATTTCCACCATCAGGGCAATAATTAAAAAGTTCTAATTAACTAAAGATGTTACAAATCTGTCTGGAAGAGGACGTGCGTCTATATCGTTCAAATGCACGGTGAGGAGAAGAGTTTGAGTGGCCAAAGACTCCAAGGATCACAGCTGGAGAATTTCAGAGATTATAGTTGTAGTTTGGGTTTGAAGAAAAATCCTCCTCGCTTATCCAAAAACAAACTCCAGAATCTTTAATGTTGTAGGCATATTTTTCTGCCGGAGGTCCTGGACATCTTGTTCAGATACTTGGCATCATGGATCCTATCAAATACCAAAATATAAAAAATCTACACCTGAATGCCTCTGTTAGGCTATGGTTGGATCTTCCATCAGGACAATGATCCAAAACGAACATCAAAATCAACACAAAAATGTGTCACCGAGCACAAAATTAAGCTTTTGCCATGGCTGTCCCAGTTCCCTGACCTGAACCCTATAGAAAATGTGTGGTGAACTGAAGAGAAGCAGCATCAACATGGAGTTGGGAATCTGAAGGGTCTGGAGAGATTCTGTATGAAGGAATGGTCTCTGATCTCTTGTCAGGTGTTCTCCAAACTCATCAGGCATTATAGGAGAAGACTCAGAGCTGTTATCTTGGGAAAAGGATGTTGCAAAAATTGGGTGCCAATAATTGTGGTCAATGTTTCATAAGATTATGAATCAAATTATGAAGATTAATTATTATAAATTGAATTATGCAGATTAATTTTCACAGCCACCTTTGCTCATATTTACCAATCATGCCAATTTTAGTGGAGGGCACTGTATAAAATGTGAAGAGAGAGCTTCAGGTTTAACAGGTCAACTGGTAGCAACAAAATGGCCATGAAGTGCCACCAGTGGTCTACTGAAATCTTCGGTTCACAACTAAGGTTTTTGTAAATTGTCAAAGAGAAGACTGACTGGTTCTCTTATTGTGAACAACCCTCTACTGACACAATGAAGCTTGAGTCGCCATTGGCTAGTACATTTTTTATTTTACTTGCCAGACTTTTGACATGAAATGCATGAATGATGCAACTGAACAACAAAAAAAAAAGTTAATAAATAAATTAAAACATACTTTGTCTGTCTGAATTATTCTTTATGGTTGCATATGGATTTAATCTATTATTTCTTAGCAAATGGCTTTCTCTTGCCACTTGACTTCAGCCACCTCTCCACAGCTGATGATGGATCATAGCTGAAGCTCCTTTTTTTTTTTTTTTTTTTTTTTTTTTTTGGCCTCTGTTGAAATGAGGATCAGGTCTGAAAGGCGTGAGGATGCGAGTCTGCTGCGGACATCTGATTTTATTCTCTTTTGGGCACTGAAGGCTCTTTCACAGCTGGCAGAGCTGATTGGCAGAACAAGAAGAATCTGAACAAGATGAAGAATGTTTTGCATCTCATCTCTGTAGGGTTGCTTCAGCAGCAGCGTCCAAGCCCAAGTAGAACTTGCCATGAAGATCATTAGACACTCGCCTTTTCAAGCGTCTCCATTCCCCAGGAATTTCTTCAACTTGACATCCAGACTGAACAAGCTTCTCTCTGAACCATTCAGTGAGTACCTTCAGCTCCTTGTTGCCGAACAATAGTTCAAGTTGTTTTCTGTCATCAGGCCACTTGTCATGGTTGAATATTGCAAATGCTGACATCATAGCTTGTGCATTTTGATCTTTGTTAACTCCAAGCAGGTTATCCAATTTAGCATGAAGGTGTTTCTCACAGGCTGAACATGCATGCTCCATCTGTTTTCTCAGATTGTCCATCAGGCTCTCTCTTTCCCCATCTCAAGTCAATGCCATTTAAAGTTGTGATATGAGCACCAGGAGTTTGCTTTTCCAGACACTGTGTGATGAAAGTTTCCAGCATACCATATGGGAGAGGGTTGGTTTTCATGTAGTCAAGACTGGTCAAACATCTCTCAACTGCAGCAACAACACTTGGTAGGATAAGGTCTGCCTTCTGTAGAGTCTGACTTAATATTGTTATCTCGTGCAGCACATCAGCCAGGAAATGACAAAATGCAACAAACTGCAGATCCCTCATGGTATTGAAAACCTTTTTCCCTCTACCAGCAATGTCAGCATTGTGACTGGTTTGGGCCAAATTGGGCCATATGAATGGCAACAGCTTCATACTGCCCAGCTTGGCTAACAAGATTGTCTTTTACTCTCAGGAAGACCTTCGGTGCCCTGTCTAAATGAGGCACCCAACGTGTTCCTTTTACTGGCTTTGGTTTGTAGAACCTAGATTCAAGTTCTTCACAAACTGTCTGAAGTTCTCTGTTGCTCTTTGGGCTGAAATGGTAGGTTTTCCAAATCAAGTGCAAGGTGTCATTTACACGACTCCCTAAACTCACATCTTTTAAAACCCCAAGAAGTGCCCGCTCCAGTCTGTGAGCCATACAGTGAATGTCTATCAGATTGGATTATCCACTCTCAGTTTTGCAACAACACCAGCTGTTTGGCCCATGTTCACATTTGCACCATCAGCACAAAATTCAACAAGCTTTTGCTTCCAGTCATCTAATCTAAATTTTGACATTGAGGATTGAATGCAGTCAGTCACACCAGAGCATGTGACAGCTCGGTGACAGAGACAAGATGATTTACTGGCAACCCATCATGTAAATACCTGACACAGATCGCTTCATTTCGTTCACAGAAGAATGTTGCACCATCGATCATGACTGATATGTACTTGGACTTTTTCACTTCATTTTATTTCTATATCCTGTAAATCTGCTGCAATATTTGAAATGAGTTCAGCGCAGTGGACATCATTATCATACGTTGGGGAAATGTCCAGGCCATTTTTTTTTCTGCAGCATAATTAGTTGCTTCATCTGAGTGAAACTCAATTCCTCCTTTGCGATATAATATGCTGTATTAACTTTTACAGAAGGCTCATGTTTCTCTGTGCTGTCATTTTTTAAATTTTGAGTTTGAAACCCTTTTGCGATCGCAGATTCCTCAGGGTCTTTGCTTGAAGCCATCACACTATCACGACAAGATGCATGTCGTTTGATGTTCGAGTGCGCTGTGAGATTTTCACGTTTGAAACTGCACGATCTTGATACAAAGTCCGTTTTACCGGCTAAGCTAGGTTTTCCACTACACTACTTGCATATCATCTCATGTTCCTCCTCATCATACAGAAGCCAATCAATATCTGACAGCCACTGAGTCTGGAACTTTCACTTTTCCAATGCACTTTTTGATTCAGAATGCACAATCTTTTCTGCCACATTTGACGTGCTTGGCTGGGTTTCGCCAGTGCATTCACCGTCTTCTGTCTGCACAGAACTGGACTTTAATTTTCTTTGCAATTGAAAACAAAATTATCAAGCATTTTCTGCTCAGACTGGAATTTTCGCTTTTTTGCATCCATTTGCATCCACAGTACAGTAAAGAAAGAACACCATTTAAATCTAATGCGTCAATTCTCTTTATGCAGCATCTGTTTCTCTCACGTTGAGTGTGCGTGTGACAAAGCGACAGAGGGCGCTGTCAGCTAAGTGACGGTGTTTAATGCGGACTGATCAGGCATTGAAATTATATCTGCGCTTAATTTATTCTTTGCATCAAACTAAAATCGGAAAATTTACTAGCCACTGGCTAAAGACATTTTTAGTCGCCTAGTGGGAAATTTACTCGCATTGTAGAGGGTTGGTGAACCAAACTGGTATGATCAGGGGTTTATCATTCAGCTAGAAAATGATTTAAAACATATGTCCAGGTTACATCAGATTTACCTTCAACCCTCTACAATGCAAGTAAATCACTCGCATGATCAACTAAATATTAATTCTGGGTGACTAAATGATGTCTAAAATTAGCCATTGGCCAGTAAGCTAGATTGCATATTTGTCACCTATTTCACCCAAGTTGAGTTTGCATCCCTGGCTATTTTTCAATTAATATCAATGGATGCACAGCGTACCTGTCTTTGACGTACCGTAAACTCAAGTGTGACAGAGCACGACTCGCCGTCGCTTTGCTGAGAGCACGGTTTCTCACACACACATGCAAAGAGAGCGAGAGAGTCTTACATACCATGCAGGATTGACGCGCAACGTTAACGATTTTCTGTTTTTTATTTTCCTGTCAAATTACAGAGTTCATATGGAATTCTTCAGATTTTAAGAACAACTATAAGATACTGCTGGATTCTCCGGTAGTGGGCGGAACTAATGCGCAAATGGCAATCTCATTGGCTGGTGCTCACCTATTATTGTCCCCGTTTTAATTTCAGCAAATCAGTTAGAGCGAACGCTGACAACGTCATTACACATCACCCGGCAGTGCTTCCGTGTACAACAGTGAGCGCAAGCTAGATTACATTGATTATTATGTTTTAAATATGATTATTTTTCTTACAAAAACGCATCGATTCGCAACAGGAAGACTTTGTTCATCCCCCGGAGCCATGTGAGGCACTTTTTTATTTTGGATGGATGCGAAATGGGCCGCCCCACCCCAACGGCACCCCTGCCCACCTTGAAGGGTCAAGTTAATTTGATTTTTCTTATAGAGCGATCACACCAGAGTAATTAAAGTACTTTTCATCTAGAACAGGTATATACCTTGTTCTTTTATTAAGCAAACTAAATAGCCTTGTTATTTATCTTATTTACACGATGGCATGTCATTTCGGTCTCTACATTATGGTTGCGCTCTCTGCATCACGCACAGCGGATTTTTGCCCGATGCACGCACGGACTGTTGAACTGTTGAATAGCTGGAGATGAGTATGGGCTTGTTTTAACAACATTAACTAATACAAAGACTCTGTTCTTTACTTTGTTTTAGGTCATCTTAGATAAGAAAGTCCAACCACTACCAGCAGGGCTGTCGCAAGGGGGGTGTGAGGCCTTGTGCGAAGTTGGACCACTGAGGTAGACCAGCCTAAAAGTTTAACTTTTAAAAAAATGTTGTCATCCTTACTCATTCTTATACACAGAGTCTTATACGTCTATGAGCTATGACTATTTTAGTCTTTCAAAAGGACAAAATGGGTGGAAAAACAGTAATAAAAATTAGACATAAATGACATGCAGGCCAGGAGCGAGGCCCTGTGCTGTCGCACACTTTGCACAGCCCTTGCGACAGTACTGACGACCAGTCTATTCAGCTCCTTCTGCATCCTTAGTGCTACATTCAGTATACCTGTCATTCTCAAATGTCAGACCGGATCCAGTCTGGACCTAGCAAAGGGTTAATACAGCCCAAACAGCATCAAATAATATTTAAGTTAATAAATTAAATTCAGACCGTTTTAAAACAGAAACGGCCCAGTGCAGCTTCTCACTCTCTAGCAGTGAAGAAATCACATCCCACTCAATAGCATACGTTTATGCAAATGGATCTCATGAAGAGCTCTCCATCCTATCCAGCTGTCTAGCAAAATTAGTCTTGTGAAGAGATCCACGTTTCATCTAGTTGCACCAATATATATAATATCTGTGAGGGTAAAAGACGCCAATGTGAAGCCCCACTATGACACGAAACAGTCATTAAGGAAACGTATCCTGAAAATGCAGAGCTGAGAATGAGAAAAATAAATCAGCTCAAAGCCCAATTAGAGAGGTTCACAAGTGCATGTGTGAAGTTCTTTCTTCTGCATTCTGAATGGCCTCATCATGTATTTCTTTTCATCTGATGATGAAACCAAGAACTAATACAGTGAAGACCTACAGGGTTTAACAACTCTTGAAGCACACAAACACACACGCTCACAGGAGAGGACATCCATGAGGCCATCAAAGGGAAACTGGCAAAAAGAGGAATAGACTTGAAATCAGTGGCCTTCACCATAGATGAAGATCCATCCATAATAGGAAGAGGACTGGCTGTGCATTGGAAAGAGAACCAAACTGACCTATTATCTTACCACTGCACCTTCCACCAGTCCGTCCTCTGTGCTAATCTGGGAGAAGTGTATGCTGATGTCATGACTAGGGTTGTAACGGTGAGGAAATTTTCCCACCGGTTAATCGACGTGTGACAACACCGGTAATACCGGTATCACCGTGGGGGCGGGGGCGTACCCTCTTTTCCTCGCTTTCCTTCGCTTTTAAATAGCTTGTAAAAGCTGCATGCTCATTTTACTTTCACTTTCAAATAGCGGCAATTCGGCGTAAAGCAATTGCTCGTTTGAATTTCCCCTCTTTTCCTCGCTTTCAAATTGCTTAAAAGCGCCGTGCGCATTTTACCTTCACTTTCGAATTAGCGGCAGTTCGCCTCAATTGCTTGAATGCAACAACAAAATACAACGTCAAACTCACTTTAGCCTATATATAAAACATAACGTTTATTAACAAAACAAATAAAAATACACCATGCTATAGGGCAGGCTATGCCTAATATAAAATAACAAATAACTTTGTTTAAATAGGTATACAAAACTGGAAATAGGCTAAGTAAACATGTATAATATATAAACAAATAAGAAATGTAGAACGTTTATTAGCAAAATGAGTAAGAAAGCTTGGAGGCACGGCATACACCTTGATGTAAAAAAAAAAAAAAAAATCACAGTTTAAATAAAGTAAAAATCAGCAAACAATGTGGAACCAATTAAATAAGAAATGAATGTTTAAAAAAAAAAAAAACTTCCAAAATCAACTTAGATAAAAGGCAAAAGTCAACAGGCTTTTCAAAATCCTAAATATGGCCAAACAGGCACTTTTGCATCTCGTTTCGAAACTAAATCATCTGCCATCGTCTTGTCCGTCAGCTCGACTCACTCTCCTCACTGGATAATTGAAATCTGATCTGTGATGCGACTGTCATTCGGCACGCTACATTGAGCAGCTGCGTTTAGTTTTTAATTGTAGTGTCTGGTCTTTTACTGAACTAAATTATTTTTATTACTATAAAAAAATCAAAACTACGGTGGGGGTCGGTGGGCAAGTGACATAACCGGTGTCGCGGCTTAACACCGATATCACCGTCAGCACAGTCTCTTGTGGCAAGCCTAGGTCATGACAACAAAAATTTAAACTGATAAAGAGCATCATCATCCCTACAGCAATGTCTACTAAGAGGCTCTCACAGAGGTCAATGCCAGCTACGAAGAACTTACTGCACAACAGTGTGAGATGGTTCAAGGTTTGGCTCAAGGTTATGGAGTGCTTTTGGGCCATTTGAAAGGAGACAAAATGTGAGGTAATTTCAAACAGCTCATTAGTATGTGATTTGCAGCATTTTTTCAGCAGTCCGAGATTTCAGGAGGAAATTTCAAGACTAATCGCCAAGGTGATCTTCAACTTCTCCACTTCCCAGGCTTGGATCTATATGGGTTGTAGAGGGTGCTAAGCACCTTCAAATGAAAGCAAGAGCACCCTCAGTTGAAGTTGTAATACTAGCATATTGGCAAAACAGTTTGGCAAACGATTTGGTGCATATTTGTATTGGTGCTCTGGAGAGCGTCAAAGGTTTCTATTTACAATGTGATTTTGCAGCGTTAAGCAATGCAGATAATCACAGACATATGTGCTCACAGAATAAAGTGTAGACAATGTAAATAAGAGATTCATTGTGTAGAGAGCTTGATTGAGTATAACGAGATTTTGTGAGATCAAGATGAACCATGATTAGTGACAGTTTTCACTGATTATAAATGATGGATTCACTCTCAAAATTGCAATGACTGATGTAGTGATAACCACAGCAATGGACATATCACGACAAAACAGATGTGCATAGAGCTAGAGCACCCTCACTAATTAAAAAAATATCCTTGTTGATTTGATTCTGGAGCCAGGCTTTCTTCAACCTTTTGGAGCAAACCCAGGGACAGAAAGATATTACTTGCCATACTAATTTCATACAGAAGCCGATTGTTAACTTCACGACTTACTTTTATGATTTTGTTCACAGACGACAACTGCTGCTGATCATAAAGAACTCATTCTTGGTCACAAATATTACCAAGTTTTCACGAAGCAAAACATTTGTTCAGATGGGTAAATGCTGTATGATTACAATGGAGTTGATTAAACTGCAAGAAAATGTGGCTTTAGAAGGGCAGGTTGGTAATTGCCATCCAGCTACCTTCTTGGGAAAGTAAGCAGTTGTGTGTAGCAGGTTATATTATATTTTTGTAAAAAGAGAAACCTTTTTAAATACTTTAAAATAGTAATTTCTCACATTTCTTTGATGCAGAACGACAAATTGTAATAGCTTACTTCACCAGTACAGCCTGTACAGTGCCCATTTTCACAGTCACAAAGTTGTTTATAGTTCATTAAAACATACCTGATTGGTCTCATTTAATATATATATTCCTGAAACATCTGATATGACCCATGTATCCCAAATCATATGGACAATGGCATGTTTGGTACTGTGCTGTGTTAGAGCTCAGATAAATGACATTATCTATACTGACCTCTCCCCACTTTGTGAAGAAATTTGTGTGACTACACCATCTTAAATTGTATTTGAACACCCTTGCAGTGTACCTTCCTTTAAAACAAATGAAAATACTATAGTAGATTTTCTTCATCAACCAAAAATACATTTATACAAAAGTTATAGCATACTGCTTTTAGTAGCTCTGGTGTTAAATGCATACAATTTAAGATCTGGGAAGATTTCACCCCTGTTCTACTGCCATGATGCCACAGCCCAATCAAGAACCATTCTGTGCATTTCCATGGAAGAAATTGTTGCTTTTGCCAGGAAAATCAGCTTGGCACCTTCAAGGGGCTCAGGATTCAGAAGCCAGTCAGGGTCAGGATAGTGCCCTCACTGAGAAAGGTTTTCAAAAATGTCAACTCACAACAAAACTAGACAGTATCAAACTAATAACAATAAACAGGGAAGTAGGAAATATTCTATTAGGCTTAAACACTATAAGATACCCAACAACCAGGGTGAGAGATAAGGTAGTCCATCAAATGTTGCATTAATCCTGGTTGTAGAACAATATGCATCTCTGTATTTTTCAGAATGCAACACATGATCCACTCTGCCAAATACTAAATAAATAGCATTTACACCCTGAAACCAGAAATGATGCTTGCAAAACCTCCTCTGACACAGCACATCCTGGGAGTCACAGATTTAATTTATATTAGACAAGGGTAGGGGGTGTCTAATCCTGCTCCTGAAGGGCCAACTTCCTGCAGAGTTTCAACCTACCCTGAAATTTCTACTCATCATTTCTACCATTATTCCTAGAGTGTTGTTTCCGAATAGAGCTTGCAAGTGATTTGCAGAACATTGCATCATGCACGGCATTGTTATCATACATCACCTACCTCTAGTCCCAATGCCTTCCACATCCTCTCCCGTCACTCTTCTTGTTTGTAAACAAAGGCTAATCTTTGAATATCGGCAGTGACCAGAGTTTAACAGTAATTCTGGTTGTCATCCAGACCTACCTTATTCTTTTACCATTCCCGTCCTTATTATTCAGTAAAGCCCAACACTCAAGTCACTCGACCTGCAGTAGTTAGCCTGACCCCTATAAACAGCCCCAATCCAAAATAACTAAAGCCCGACCGATATATCGTTTAGTCGATATTATCGGCCTATATGAGCCTGTCGCCGATATATCGGTATCGGCTAATATGCCGCCGATATGAATCTTTTTTTACAGAATATATAACGCAGATAAAATGCTTGCAATTATGTAATTACTTAGTTTGTCCAGCAGAGCGTGCTCCATTGTTTGCTATTGGTGACCTGGATGAAACGCTTTAAAGCTTAAGTCTATGGAAAACCATTGAAACTTTGAACAGCCATATCGCCTTAAAGGCGCGGCGAACCCACACCAAACTCGGGGGATCCCATCAGCTCGAGGAACCCTATCGACTGCGAATCGAGTTTATGTCTTGAGGCCCTCTTTCGAATGAGACCACCCCCACGTCGATAGCCCCCGGGGTTCGGGAGTTACGGGTGGTTAAATTCACGGCCCGGCGCCGACCAATCTAGCTATCCCGGGGGGCTACAGACGCACGGAGGGTGGTGTTCGAGAGGGCTCCTCGAGCTGAAGGGATCCCCCGAATTTGGTGGAGATCCGCCGGCGCATTCGCGAGATAGTGACACCAGCCAACACTTTCACTTCAGTAAGGAGGTCTCTTGTTCAGGCAGCAGCATTCAAGCGTGACGTATCGACGTAAGTGCCCTGCGAAGTGGACTTCACATGATATTCCGCCATGATTCCAGTTCCAAGGGAACGTACACGTTACATTTAAAGGACATTAAAGTGCGCTAGACATGAATTTATATGTATTTACAGAGGTATATTATGTCACACTTCACAAGTAAGTTTCATCTGTGTATGAAGACAGTAGCACAAATCCCTGAATGAATGTTCCATAGTGAAATAAACTTCAACGGAATAAAATTGAATGGAACTGAATTGAAATAAAGTTGAATAAACTTCAACTTTAATGTTCAGTGCACTGATGTCAGACTCATTTTGGATATTAAAGTTGTTCCACTGCCCCCCCCCCTTTTGGGCCCATTTTCCTCCATCATTACATATCTTTGTCAGGTCATTATAAGTGTTTGATCACCACATTTGAGTGAACATTGCAAAAAATGTGTTTATGTATAAATATTATGTTTATGTATATACTGTATTCTATAAATATAGTACCAGTCAAATGTTTGGACAAACGAATGGGGAAGTGTCCAAACGTTTGACTGGTACTGTACTATAAGATACACAAAGAATATCGGTCAATATATCGATATCTGCCTTTTTTTACCCCCTAATATCGGCATCGGCCCTAAAAAAACCCATATCTCTAAAAAATAACCTCGAAGCAAAATGGACCCAACTAGCCCCACAACCAAACAGCGTAAATTAAGTCCATAGGGTCACGCTTCCGTTTAATTCGGACAAGACCTGAGCACTAGGCGCACAATATATCTTGAAGTTCCAAATGAAGCTGGAACACCTGAGGGACGAACTGCCAGGCACACCAACTCAGGATGTAGCATGATTTTCACATCGCTCGACAAATGTCCAACAGCAGGAGGCACAATCCCCCCCTCCCAGTGCTTGTTCACGGTGCGCCACAATGCGTTTACGTTAGTGCCGTGTAAGCAGATCTGAGAGAAGAGCGGGCTGAGTAAATTGTGCCATCCTGGTGTGGAGTAGAAAAGTAGCACCTGCAGCCTGCTCTTACACAGGGAAGATCTGGGAGTGGCTGCGTTTTACTTTTTTACCAAGGTACCTTTCTACATAGGACAACTCTGCTTGTGGAGGGTACCTGTCGCAACTATTTAGTTCCAACCCTAATGAAAAAACCGTTGGAACTAACTCTGGAAAAAATGGACAAACGGACCAGAGTTGTTGTCTGGTTTCGGTAACATCTAGTGCTTTTGTGTGCAAATTCCTCAAGGATCGACAAACAAAAACCCCCCAACCCCCCCCCCACCCCAACAGGGGGTCACACATTACACAACCTTTCAATAGGAAGCTTGCTAAATATCTGGACCGGTCCTGCAACATGAAATGTGTTTTGACGGAAAATGACATTGGTGACAACCTACAGCCAATGAGAGAGCAAGGGAAAGTTCAAGGGGTGGAGTCACGACCTGCAAGCAACACATCAGCAACGCATGGCTTCTGGCAAGCAACCATCTCCTTCCTATTCTTTTTTTCTTGGCGCTGCAAACCAGCATAAAGACAACTGGTATCGCAAGCATCCTGTGGGCTACAATTTCTAACAGAAAGAAATATAGTCTCGCACAAGAACTCTTCTCTGACGCATGACATTACGTTTTCCTTATCACTTCTCGCATGTGTTTGGTTGTGAAATGTAGTTTGTAGGCTAGACAGTTGTCGGTCAGTCTTCCTATTGAAAGGTTGTGTAATGTGTGACCCCCCTGTTGTCGATCTATAGAGTAGTGTGCACACAAAAGCAACTAGATGGTACCCCAGACAGTTGGGCACAGTGTGTAGCGACTAGCAATCTGATGGCTTTAAAAATTGTGCGGTGTGTGCCCGGCTTAAGAAACAAAGGCGGGGTTGGGCAACTCTGCTCCTGTTGGGCCATTTTTCCAGATTTTAGTTCTAACGTGTGTTTTATTAGGGTTGGAACTAAAATCTTAGAGACAGTTACCCTCCAAAAGCAGAGTTGTCCATAATGTAAAAGGTACCTTGTTAAAAAAATTATAATAAAAATAAATAAATAAAAAAAAAATAAAAATGTGAACCTCAGACACCCCGCATCCAGGTATCCTTTGAAGACATGCACGCGCTGCAGGTGCTACTTTGCCACTCACATACCAGGGATGGCAAAGGTATTGTGGACAAAAAAAAAACCCCCCCCCCCCATATCGTAATCTGTTAATTGCATCGCCCGGTCATTCAAAGACCGACCAATATCAACAGATAGCTCTGGCTTTCGCAACTACAGTGGAATCACCCAGACGGGCACAAAAAAGGGGCAAAAACCTGTGCAAAAGTTTTGTAGTGCATTCCAGCCTTTAACTTACAGACGGCAGCTTGCAGATGGGTTCTACTTATGATGATTATAGGGCAAGAATTTTGGCACATGCAAACGACCACCAACGGATGGGAGCAGACGACAGTAAAAAACAAAAAACTGGTTCTAAAACACTTTGGGTAACACCGTAGATACAGAAGAGATAAACACACACACAAAAAAACAGTAATGCCTTCGCTATTCTGCTAAGCTTCCCATTCTTGTAAACTTGGCCTTCTTGGTAATGCAGTACTTCGCAAACCAGTCTGCCGTGGACTACAATGTAAAGTGGGAATGGGTTCTGGGGTTGCCATGTAAACACAATTACATGCAACACAAAGCATTGACGGCAAGACGTTTGATAAATAACTGCAATTTCAGACAATGATTTAAATTCTACATCAATAAACCAGGGGGGGGAATGTAACATTGATTTTTATACCATAAAAACAAAAACAGACATATATAAAAGATGTTTACATGAGAGGACCAACAGTTTAGAACCCCCCACAGAGGAGGGGTAGCCAACCCTGCTCCTGGAGGCCAACCCTGCTCCTGCTACTTTACTGCAGACTTCAGTTTCAAGTTCAACCCTGCTCCAACACCTGTGCTGGTAGCACAGCCTGATAGATTTCATGTTTATCACGATCAGATCCATCCATCCATGATTTTTCTATACTGAATCCATAGCGTCTTCTCTTTTCTTGACATTTGAATGCATGATTGAGTTGACGAATGTAATCAGCTGCAAGGTTGTTGGGTGTAAAAAATTTTAAAATCACACACCCTGAACACCTTGAGTAGTTGGTTATGATGCACTTGACCAAGGCGGGAGCGAAATTCAAAATAAAGTGTTGGCTACTCCTGGGCTAGACTAGTGGTGGTCATCATGGTGATTATTACAAATAATTCCCGCCTACAGAAATTCGAATGGTTGGGGGGTGGGGAAGGGCGAGGTTGTGGTTAGAACACTTGGTTGAGTGAGTCCTCAGACGAAACGACGAAAAAGTGCTGCTGCAGAGTTAGTGCATCAGATGAGACGATGAAGAAGAGCTGCTGCAGAGTTAGTGCATCAGAGAAAACGAAGAAGAGCTGCTGTGCTGTAGCGTCACATTTTTGGCATGTCTAGAACAGCGGTTCTCAATTCCAGTCCTCGCGTACCCCCGCTCTACACTTTTTGTATGTTTCTCTTATTGCTTCATACTTTTGTTATATTAGACTGTAAGTGCCCTGCGAAGTGGACATTACCAGATATTCCTCCATGATTCCAGTTTGAAGGGAGCATATATGTTCCATACAAAGGGCATTTAAATGTGCGAGACATGAATTTAAATTGTATTTATTTAAAGAGGTATGTCCATTTCACCCTTCTCTAGTAAGTTTCTTTTGTGTGTGAAGACGCTGCAGGCAGCGGTGCAGCACAAATCTGTAAATGAATATTCCGAAGTGAAATAAACTTCAACCCCGATTTACACCTGCTCAGGGAGCCACATGGCACTGTGTAGGAACAGTCAAGCGAACCACCGTTCATGACGGGAGCTCACCTCTAACGAGATGATCTTGATGTCAGTATGTAAAAAGAGAGACGTGAAACTCATGCAGAGCGGGCGGGGTACTGCTGGAGGTAGGGCATTGAGAGGAAAAATCGCCTGGTCTAGACAATTCTTAAAAGTATAACTTGCGTTCTCGTCAAGTGTGCGGACAGAATGAAAACGCTGTTCTTGTCCACCTCCCCGGGCCCAAACATCGGGCTTCCTAAAGCGGATGATGTCAGGAAACAGTGTTTGCAATTTATTTTTTAACTCTGTTCCGGAGCATTATAACCCCAAATTTGCTATTGTGTGCTGCGCATTTAACTGAGGACAGCTTCCACAACATGAGAGAGTACAGTGCCGGATTCGCCAAAAGCTTTTGTTGAAAGACGGAGCAAGGGTCGTGGCAGTACTGAAACACCGTCTAAACTGTTCGCCAATCACAACGCACTGGAACATCTAACCAATCACAACACATTTTGTTTTTCGGAAGGCGGACCTGAAATTCCTCCATGAAGTTCTACTAACATTACTGTACAGGTATGTAATAGCCTACAAAATAAATCTAAAAGTAATCAAGTGTAAATGAACACTGCATAGTTTTCATTGTATGCATTGATGGATTAATGCTTATTAAAGCTATAATGTTATTCAGATTAAGAGCAGATTTGCATTTTGATGGCCCAAGTGCCAGTTTGTCACTTTAAGACAATATATTGACACACATCGGATTTTCTCCCAACTGTTCTCCTCCACTTAAGACATAAACTGTGTTTAAGTAAATACTCTCCAAGCCGGCCATTTTGACATTTTTTGTGTGTATTTGATCGTTTGGACATGCGCCGAAGCTCAAAGTGTAATTGATAAAATTATTTGGGGGGCTACCCACCGATCTTCAATGTCTACGTTGGTTATCGCCCTGATCAGACATGAAAATGTTTTTTGCAAACATTTCTTTGAGTAACATGACCATAAATATGAACTCACGATTGAATGTAACAAAACCAATTATTACTTTTCGTTAAAATCTTTATTAATGCCAAAAATGCTTACATTTGTGTGTCTTTTTGTTCGCTCGGGCAGCCATGTTGCCGCTGAAGCCGGTTTACGCCGAGATAATTCACTACCACACTTCGTTTGTGGAAGTGGGTCCGAGAAAACAATCTAATGTTGAAGGATCCTGTCTGGCCCTTCCCCTACCCCTTCAACCAAAAGAGAATTGAGACAACCCTAACCCTTGATGTGAACGCGCGAAACGGAGGGGTAGGGGTAAGGGGAAGGGCTAAGGGCTAGAATTGGGATTGGGCCTTAGTCTTCGCAGCCAAGGGAAACTAAACACAATAATGAAAGTTAACGTGGCTTTAGCAAGGCCTGTGGAAAACACCTGTGATCTGTCCCAAACAATGAGATGTGTTTACAATCTTGTGGACTTGCGATCACTGCAGCGTGTGCACCAGTTCATGGGACCGTAAGGTGCCCCATTTGATATTCCCAAGTTTGAGAAGGATGCTCACAGGTATAACCACCATGTGCCAGTTCTATACACAAAAGTTTTAGCAGAGCAGGGTAAACAAAGTAACCTAACATGGAAGATTATTTAATGGATATTATTGGGTGGAATCTCTGCCTTAAAACAATAGACTGTTGTTTATGGTTGAAAATGCCATTTTCAATCCCATGACCCATGCTCGGGACCCTAGACAGCAGAGATGCCCTAAATATTATGGCCAAAGATAAACATTATGGCCAAAGGTATGTGGACAGCCACTTCTACTTAACAGGTTTGGTTATTCCAAAAAACTCTAGGAAGACAAATCTTAATACCGTTGCATACAATTACATAGTAGATTCACTTAGAATTCCATGGAAGGTGTGCTTTCAACTATGTTGAAAAAGCTTAGGGTAGGCCATCTTGTGCTGTATAACAACATGATAAAACTCCCATGCACAAAACAGGGCCCATTAAAGAAATGACTCTGGTAGGATGAAACTAAATTTACGTTCAGAAACTTGGCCCAATTAGAGTAAGGTAATGAGATCGAAAGATATACACCAGAAGAACTAACAACAGTAAAGTGTAAAAGTTTGCCAAACCTTTTGCTATTCATGGCTGTATGTAGCACCTACAGATCAACATAAATCCCCAGAAGGACTCCTTCAAGGATTCATTTAAATCTTTGAATTCAGCTATTTTACAATCATATTCAAATATATGATTGCTTATAAAATGTGCAGCCAAGAATGATTTGACAGTTTATAATAAGGTTCAATTTGTTCACATTAGTTATTGCATAAAATAATATACAATACTTTTACTAGATTAATTATTGTATTAATACATTACAATTTCAAATTGTATAAAATAACATTAATGTATTGTGAACAAGCATTATTTAATACATTAGCCTATAACAATTAATGCTGTAAAATGTTTATAGTAATATGTAATGTGTTCATCATGATGCCTAATGTTTTATCTAATGTTAATGTTTTGAACCTTATCACAAAGTGATAAGCAACTTTCAACAATATTCTTAGCTACCCACTCTCATCTAAAGGAGTGCTTCTCAAACCTAGTGGGTCACTCACCATTACACATCTTGGATGTCTCTCTCATCTGTCACACCCGATTCAAGTCTTGCAGTCTCGTCCAATGAGCCGATGAGTCGAATCAGGTGTTTGAAGGAGACTTCCAAAATGTACAGTGTTGGGGGGTTCCCAGGACAGGTTTGAGAGTAAATAGTTATTGGAGGTACATTTTTGTGATCAGATTTCAAGACTACATGCATCATTTACTAATGTCAGTGTCGATGTCTGATCAAGGTACATTCGTTGCACCCACCAGTTTGTCAAAACCCGCCCAATGTAAAATAAATCAGTAGGCCAATGAGGGTGTTAACTGGGATGGGAATTTAATTTTTTTTTTACTAGACAAAAAAAATTACTTTTTCATAATGCTTCACTTGAATATTTTGCTAATGAGGAAAAGATTAGAGCCTAAAAATGCAGTGAAGCAAAGTTATTGTTCTCAACATGTTTACACCGTATATCACACGACTTTATTTTGCAGACCAGCAAAATACTCGCTTGTTAAGCGCCCTACTAAATTGTCATACCTTACTTATGCTGCCCTTATGTGTGCGATACGTGCATATGTTAGTTTGATTCCCACGCGTAGGTTTTACGAGAATCCACGATCGTCGCACTCAGGGGGTGCTTCTAGAGCCTGGGAAATTCTGTATATAGAATTTGATGATATCATCCAAGTGATCCCATTCTCTTGGGTAATCCCACATTCTCTTTGTTCTCGGTGTTTTAAATATTGGCGACTGCTCGCTCCGCTGACTACCACAGAACTTTGCACTATGCGCACAGTTTTAGCCGGCCCGTGACCAAATAAATGAGGAGGGTTCATTGACAGTGTGCAATAAATAATTCCTCTCATTCCCATCAAGGGAATTCATCTTTATCGGTCTCAGAAAGCAACTAAACACCCATAAATTCTATGGGCTAGAGCATGTGAAGAATTGACTAGACAGAGAGACCGACATCGGACAACCAATAGTAAATCTCCTTAGACATCCAGCGTCACATGTTTTATGAATTGCAGTAACATTCCAAAAGCAAACTCAGTCCTGTTATCACTGTTCTGTCCTTGGTCATCCACTCTGAAAAAGGCTTAAGCACGATGTGTTAGAGACCGAGAGGCGGCGTCGAGTTGTACTCCGTGACTTTGGCTGCTGCAACAAGGACTCCGCTTGTGTCTCTGTGTGCTCTAGAGGTATATGCTTGTAGCGAGAGATGAGATTGGTATCATTACAACAACTATACAATAAAATCTGTTTACTATCATGGACATCTTAAACATACTAGATTCTAATTCTTTAAACTATAAACAAAGCTATTATTTAAACGTGAAAAAATACATGTAATAGGTTTACCATGGTAACCTTCAACAATAAACGATGGAGACGGAGTCCCTCCTGATAGTTGTACAGTGACAACCCGGTGACCGTTTTAAAGTGATGCAAGGGTCACGAAGACGAAAATCTACGACTAGTCAGTAAATGATCAGAAGTGTCAAGTAACAGTAACGTTATGTAAATACACCCGTGTTCATGCTTAAAACGTTAATGGTTCCATTTCAATTGTTATTTGGTTGTTTACATAATGCTAACAGAGCAATCTGAAAGAGAAACGCATGAAGCTAAGCTGGCTGGCAGGCTAGGAACATGGAAGTCCAGCGTCACAAAACAAAATGGGCTGCATGCTTGAAACCAGGAGTCCGATCACACAAACAAGATCTCGCGATCCGAGAAACAACATCCTAATTTTAGTTTTAAATCTTAACTAGTGCATTAGACACTCAGTGTTATATCACTCAGTTTAATTACGCAGCAAAGCGGTATAAGCTTCTCCCTATGAGCTCATTTCCCCTTAGGACTGCTCCTACTCACCGTCGTGCTCGGCGTCCTGCTGCTGTCGTTTTCCTTTGTAAGACGGGCTCAGCAGAGCCTCGACTTAGCCCCCTTGCCGTCCCCCCCCGGGCTGGTTTATCTTGCTCCATGGCCTGGTCCGCTGGCAGACGGTTGCCCGCATCACCACCGGTTTTCCTCTGCGCCCACACGCGCACAGTCCATGCAGAGAACACGGGCCGATCAGGCGGGTATCAAGGGTGAAGGCTCTATGTGCATAATCAATCAAACAACCAATCATAAAGGTGTTGGTGTAGCACAACTCGAAGCACGTTCACCAAACAATGTGGCTCAACCCAGGCTCTTTCGTGACACTCGACCACTGGAACCTATGAGAAGGCGGCGAATGGAGAGAAAGACCCGTCCGTTTACGGGGCCCCATCCAAGGCCAAGGGAAGCTTTTGCGCAGTTATCAGGAACGTACTATAAATGGGCCGATGCGGGGAGGAGGAGAAACTGTCGACACCACAGCCGAGATGGCAGGGAGCAGCTGCATGTGCAAATAACCTCCCCATCCCCATAGTCAACCCCCCCACATGCTCTTTCCATCCCATTAGACATGGTGCATCTGGTTCTATCATTGGTTCTTGCCCCCACCGCGATGTCTGCCATACTACTTAAGTTTTACCACACACCATCGCTGACTTCCGCGTGACTAAGGCGCACAACTCACTCCACTCTGTCGTCACAATACGTCTGCAGCTTCATTACCGACACAGTTAACACGTGATTATATGTCAGGGCGATGGTACTTTGTTCGAAAGAATTCACCCGTTCCCATATGGCGTGCGTGCGTCCCACAACTCGCCCAATTCAAAGTTCATGTTCTATACTATCTGATCATAGCACACTATCTCTCATTTACATCTGCTTGTCCCCTTGCCTAAATTCGCGCTTAATACTTTGGAATTCCAAATCAGACTTATCCCGCCCCTCACTCTTGAAGTCTCGCAGTTAAAGTTATACTAACAACACTTAAAATACAAAATCTGGCTTTTTTGGTCCCAGCCCGCTACAATGATCATTGACAACTTGTTCAAGTATTTCCGTGCTCTTCGTGAGTCGAATCGTTTAGTCGGGCTTCTATTAAATTCCGACATAATTACTTTAATGTCTTCCCGTATTATCCCTATCACCTCGGTCTACTCCCTCTTCCTACCCCTAGCATCTATGGTTCCCCAAAGTTCGATCTAGGCTGCCTTCATCTGTAGACCTTCCTCCAAAACGGGGCAGAATGCGATCTTCACGCATCTTCTTGACACATACCTGTACCTCTCCTATTAATTTATCTTTCCGGGTTCGTCTTAATTTTCCTAGAGCCCCACACCACCACCTAGCTATCTGTCCTGCTCGTGTCATTCTTGGTCTACTCTACGCCATCCACGCCCGTACCACACACTACGCCTTACAAGTTATGATCTAACATATACTCATCGCGCTTCGCTTTTATTTTAGAAGTTGGGGGTACTGAGCACGCCTCCAGCGCTGACCCCCACATGTGGCTCTAGCGACGCATGACCATCACGGTCGAGATTGCTCCACGATATCTCCAGTAGAGATTTGGCTATTGCAACCGACGATAGCCGTAGTAATTAACATTAGATCCATAAATATCAAGAATGCTCCACAGCTCCTGGTTTAGAGACGTGTTAATATCTACGAGCAGGCATCCTTGTCTATTTCTCGCTGGTGCTGTTTCTCCGGCTCTTCTCCGTGATGTTAGGATGTGCCCGTCACACTGGCGCTTCGTTTATTTAAGTTGGTCCGCAGACACACATGAGCTAAATAGCGTTGCCGAATGGCGCATCGTAATCGTCTCCTTCATTGGGCGTCTTGACTTAGGGGCTACCACTATCAGCCGCCAAGACCCCTATCCCAGTTCCCCCATCCTATAAGGCTGCATGTAGATTAAGGACGCGCTTTTCCACTTATCACTCTAAACGTGCCCATAACACGCTCGCTGTCTCAGTAGATGAGTCTATTCCGTAATAGCAAATTAAACAGACGAGATCTTGTAGATCTCTTCGTTCAGGCTACTTAGCATACTGACGTTGTCAGAGGGACGAACGACCCGCCAAGGATATTTACAGCATTGTTATATTGTGCACTCATTTCGATGACGACGAACCAACTCGCCACGTCCTGTTGATTTTGCCATTTCCGCTCCTACCGTTGTGTACCCGTTGCTTCCGTCTACCCTTCGCGGGCCGACATCACCAGATGTGTCTTGATCGACCGCCGCTAGCCTGGGCCTATCCGGTGTGTCTATTAGATTGTCAGCACTGTTTTCCCCATGCAAGAATAAAAGGTCCGCCACAATAAGTACCCTCCTTCAGTCGTGCACTCTAGGTAAGTCCACCTGACTCCACTCTACAGCAACACTGGCTATTGCTAGTTTGAACTTATCTAGGTGCTTGATTACTACCGGTGCTACTAAGATACAGTTGCTCATGCTGGCCTTTCTCGTGTATTGGCACCTCCCTCGTGCTAAAGTCCCTTCATGATCTCTCTCCACAACGTTGTAATACCAAACGCCTGCATTCTGTGGTAAGAGAGACCAAGTTAATCACATTTGTAAACCCCCCCTAAACAACAAAGCTGGATTGGACAAAATATCTCAACAAGACACATCTACTTTTTTTTTATCCATAGTTAACCACTCGACCTTCTAGTCCACTTGTCCTTAGTTCTAAAAAAGTGTAGCAGAAGTTTAGTTTAGCGCACTCCTGCCTCTCGATGGCTACCTTTCGTTGTACGCATACAATGTCATCACAGCTTTTGGTGACGGTTTGTGACTTTTATCTCCTATGGAGTAAGCGTATTAAGACGCTGGCGTGTCCAAAACGCTCCTTCTGAAGATCTGATCGCTATATTTAATCACCGATTCTCTGTCAATATATCTCAGGCAGCATACTGACACATTTCTTTCACAGACTATTGACGGTGAACAATCTGCCGATATGTACCTGGACGATATGACACGCTTTTGTCGGTGGACGCGTCGGTCGTGCTTATGTCGTGAATGAGCTCGAACACCAGTTTGATGGTCCTCGCTCTTAGAACATGCTTCTAACACACCTGCATCGCAATCATCTTCGTTATGGCGACTCATTGTCGACAGGTTCTCTACGTTGAATTGTTTCACTCATCGACTCTTCAGCTGTCATCCGCCATAACCTTGCTATCGTCGCCCCTTCTGTGTCGTTTCGGCTCTTTGTCATTCGGCCCGCTGATTTTTCGTTGTGATAATTCCTGGATTCTCCTTTGAGTTCGTGCACTTTCTGAGTGAATGCACAGACAGCACCTCAAATAGTAGAACCCCCCCCTTCTTGGTCGTTCAGACGGACTGTAGAGCGCGTCCCTCAAACGACTATTCTGTATCCACTCTACGCTTACCACTTAGCTTTCCCATTGACTCCCGATTCACGGGATGCTTCTCGGAGTGCCCCTGGAGCAACGGTAGCCTTGGATATACTGGAGTACTTCTTTGTACGTCCGTGCTTCCTCCATGCATTCCGCCACTACTGCTCCAGCAAGGTTGCCCTTTAGCTCGCTCACCCGATTGTACTCCATACTCCCATTCACAACGCAAGCCATTATACATCGCCTCGCGGCCCACTCGAGGTCTACCGCGTCTCCTCAGACCCCGGGTCTAGCGATTACACACTAGGTCCAGTAACATATCCCGGGCGTTCGTAGCGACTCTATACGAGATAGGACGCACCTTAACGGCCTCTTAGAGTCGTCACACGCTCCCTGTCTGGATGCATTGACTGATTCGCTTGTGTCGCCTTTCGGGCTGTGAGATCGGTAGTGCTGCTTAGCATCAATGTGGGCGCCAGATTGTGTCTCTCTCTACGGATTTCGGTGTGCTGTATCGTAATAGATGACGCCAACCATCAACTCAATATCAACAATCAGGGCTCTTAGCCCTCGCAGGACATAGAGAGGTTTAGAATAGATTCCTGTTACATTGTGCGGTGAGTGTACTATCTCTATGGCTTCTGCGCATGTTCTCTAGTGCGTGTCCTCGGGTCGGATGTATTTTGTCCTGAGTTCTAGCTTGGACGCATACAATGCTGATGGTTTGGCGGGGGAGCGAACGGCCGTTGTTGTAGTTGTTCTGAGACAGAGTGTTGGAGTTCGCTGCCTTATGGTCGTGCCGTGTGCGATCGGTCTCGTCGCCCGGGCGTTTGTATGTATTTCCTTTTGGTCGCGCGGCGGCTGTTTGTCCCGTACTTTCTTTTGTTGTCTATGCGTCCCTTATGCGATTTTCGCCTTGGCCTGACGTGTTTCATGTCGGTCTTTTGTGTCGCTGTTGCTGTTGTCGTGCGTTGGGTTGACGGGACCTCGCTGGGAAGACAATCAAGTTTTCCAGGGTGTTACCTGACCCCTTACCGATGACCCTGTGCATTATCGTCGCACGTGAGTAGGTGTCGGAGTCCCCAGAATCCGAAGCTCGGACATATATGTAACTTTGACGTCCGGTACTTCGATGTGTAGAGCCCCGCCTGATCGAGTTTGAGCAACTCGGACAGGGCATTCCCTCTCCAACTGACGATAGCTGCCTGTGGTGTCGAAGCGAGGATATCAAACACGGGTGTGGCAGCGAGCGACGCTATTGGCCGGTGGCGGGGAGGGGCGGGGGTGGGGGGGGGGGGGTTGGGAAACAGGTTGTAGATGAAGTCACAGGAACGGCATTCGTCTGTTGTGTGTTCCGGATTTAATTAGTGGGTTACGCTGGTGTTTAGTATGTCGGATAGTCGGATGGTATTGGTGCCGACTGTTTTCATTCTGGCGTGATAACGCGCATTGTAGGTGCGGCTCTCGCATATCCGTGCCCCCTGTTTGTCTGTAGTAGCGCTGTCCGCGGTCTCTGGTTACATGTTTGTGTTGGTAGTTCTGCGAAGCGCCGACCTTTCGTGCGATGTCGCTCTTGCCGAGGGTAGCATGGGTTGTTTAGTTGTGCCCTATTGATTGAGTCATCCCGCACCTTACTTAAATAGGGTCACTATTGCGGGGGACAGAATTGTAGTGGTAGTCCGACATATAGGGTCGTTAGAGCACCACACGGCCATAATGCACCACAGAAGGTGGACAAGGGATGACACTACAAGGCCATAGAATACCCATAAGCACTGTGAGGGGGCGTGTGAGGTGGCATTGGTTTGATTAAGTCTCTCGAGCGAGGATGTTCGTCGTAGATTTTCGGCACCTGTTCATGTGTTGTAGCGGTTTGTAGGGTGTGTATGTCCCTTGCTGCGAGCAGTGAATGAAGTCGATGACGACGCGATAGAAGTTGCATGTGTACATATGATGCTACACCTTTCCGTGGGTTGTCATACGACGACTCGGACTGCGCGCTATGGCTCCAAGTTCTTAGTGTACAATTCGTTTCTGTGTGGAGTGTTTTCTATGAACCTGAAAGCTACCACGTAGTGAGTTGGACATAATTTGGGGGCTTCCGAGACCTCCCTTGTTCCCAGCTCCTGCTCACGTGATCTTGATTTCGCGCCTCTACTCGCCCCACTGCTCAACGCTCGTGTTATTTTGTATTTATCTACCCGCGTAATGTTGTGTCGTCGCTATACGGAAT
This sequence comes from Sinocyclocheilus anophthalmus, assembly GCA_018155175.1. Classification (NCBI taxonomy): domain Eukaryota; kingdom Metazoa; phylum Chordata; class Actinopteri; order Cypriniformes; family Cyprinidae; genus Sinocyclocheilus; species Sinocyclocheilus anophthalmus. Next base: position 57,602 of record JADLZN010004786.1, read on the forward strand.
AGGCATGTGCATTGACAACAAGTGTTGGGGGATCGGCTCTCTTTTATTCTTTCTGTATGTCTGCACGAATAAACTGCTAAAGCAGCAGCCCTACTGGCGCACTCAGCATCCAAATTCTCTCACTCGTTTTCTTATTAGTGAACTAATGTAGGGAATAGTGACTGAGGGTATAGGAGGCAATTTCGAACTGGATTCTCTACTAATAAGCCGACGATCAGGTGTGTTTGATTGTGGAGAGAGCTCGCGCAGTGTGTGTGTAGTTTCAACCCACCCCAGTTTGTCGTGTCCTTTTGGGGGCTAGGGATTCAGGAACATGGTTGGGAACCACTGTGTCAGGGTTCGAGTAGGGAAGGGGCGAGGACTCAGATGCAGAGTTCAAATGGGCTTTCATTTAATAATTAAAAAAAATAAAACAAACAAAATCTACCCCTTGGGGAAAAACAGGACTGGTAGCTGGACTTGGCAGGGCAAGGCAGAACAGGAACTGGCAACGCAGGACACAAGAGGGTAACATTGATGACCAACCAGCACAGGACTAAAAACACAAGGAAAATAAATGAAGAGAGAGAAAACAAAGCCGGTAATGAGGGAGGACAGGTGGGGCAAATGAACCAATCATCAGGTAGCAAAAAGAGAGGGATGAGACAACAGAAAGGAGAGCACATGGCACATAGAAACAACCATGAAAAGCCATGTGCTCACTCCAAACAAAACAAAAACACATGGCCAGTGAACCCAATCACAAGCCTTGTGTCCAGTCAAAACATGACAACATGAAAGCTCGCAGCCGAAAAAAAACATGAACTGCATTCACACAGCAGAAGACAAAACATAACATGAAAGCATGCGGCCAATGTAAACATGAACCTCGTGCCACACAGAACACAACACATGTGGACAGAAGATAATTTGGCCCAAGCAAACTCAAAACCACACCCTCACACTGCGAGACCAGAGCGCATGGGGAATGAGCGAATACTCATCCCATGCACTCACAAGAAAAGACAACACACACAGATCATGAATGTCCAAACCCTGACACAGAACCGAAACCAAACTTGATAGAAGTGTCAGGATCCGAAGACCATGCTCCGCACAACGTGGACAGAAGAGCGTATGGCCCAAACGAATTCGGAATCGCATGCTCACAATGACAAGACAATAGAAGTATCAGAGTTCTATCACCAATCCAGGAATAAACCGACCAAAGTGACAGTACCCTGACACACTGATTTAGAGGATGCTATATCCAAAGCAAATTAACAATGAGAATAACAGAGATAGAAGCAATTTATTCACTGGACAACACAAGTATATCACACCAAACTGAATTTCTATGGGGTACAAGAGTGGAATAACAGTGTAAGTGCATAAAGATTTTTAAGCTCCCAGAAAATGTGTCTTTAGCCATTTCATAAAGATGACAGTGGATTGCACTGTTAAGGTGAAGGTTGAGACTTCATTCCATCACCAAGGGAGAGGGACAGTGTGAAGGCTTTTGGAAGTGACCTTGTACCACACTGTGATGGCACCACCATATGTTCTTTGACTGACTCCAGGGTATGGGAGAATGTAGACAGAGTGGTGGTTTGGTAAGCTAGCATCAGAGCCTTGAATATGAATCAAATGCCTACAGGCAGTGAGTCAGGAGAGGTGTGACATGGTGCACAATTTTGGCTGACTGAAGACCAGATGCTCTCATACATTCTGGATCATCTGCAAGGCTTGACAGCTGGAAGGCCAGATAGTAAAGCATTCCAATTTTCCATTTTTAGATGAAAAGAGCCTGAACCCAGAGTTACACCGCATTATCAGAGCAGTGTGGGCTAACTTTCTTAAGTTAAAGAGCATAAACAGGGCAGTTGTTTGGGTGGTTGTTAAATACTTCCCAAAGATGCCTGTTATTGTTGGGTTTAACTGTTTGGTGGAGTTGTACAATTGATGGCCTGGCTGGTATGTCAAGAAGTTCAGCCTTTGCAAGGTTGACCTGGATATGACATTCCTTCATTCAGTCCATTATGTTAGAAAGACAGGATGAAAGTGTGGGATTATCAGGTTGGAATGACCAGTGAAGCTGTGTTAAGTACAGTATATAGATAAGAAAAGAGAGCCAAGCATTGATCTCAAGAGTTCTCCAGTGTTTAGCCTAGTGGTTAGGTGTAATTCAGGCACTCCTCTCCTTGATGAAACTTTGACAGATATGCCTGTAAATGTCCTCTTTTGAAGCCAGAATGGTTTTATCCTGCAGGTTGTTCTGTGAAAGGAATGCAAAAAGTTGAATACAGCCTTTTTCAATGTTTTTGGACAGGAATCAGAAATTCAGGCCTATGTTATATAATACTTATCAGTTCCAGCTCAACTGCTAAAGCATGGCACAAGCGACACAAACATCATTGGTTTGAGTCTTGAATTCACTAGTAGTGGCTTTGGATAAATGCCCCTGCTGAATACATTCATGGAAATGGAAATCTACTGCTGCAGTGTCAAGTATTGGTTTGATTGGGGTTACAGTCGGGATAACTGAACTTACTTAAATCTGGCAGGAAAGACTCCAGTGGAATGAGACATGTTTATGATGTGTATGAGAACAGGTGTAAGAGAGATGGTTCGAGGAAAATGAGAGAAGATACGATCTAGGGTACATCATAGTATAATCGTTTGGAAACATCAAACTCTGAGAGAGGAAACAAGAAAAGAGTTGCATGTGAGTCATGTATGCTTATGTGTGTCTAGAGCAGATAACTGGTTTCGGCCTTGTCAGTGAAAAAAGTGGCAAAGACGTAACCAGTCAGAGAGGTAGGGGGGAGAAAGTGGAGAAAGACAGAGTATAGAGGAGAATGTAGTGAAGAGGTGTTAGCATCACACTGTGTGGTACAAGTTGTTTATCTGGTTCTCCAAATACTACATGGTTACATAGCAAAGAGGCAACATAAAGCTCAAATTCAACAAGTACAGTTTAACAACTGAACAATCCTCTGTACACTACCTGTTTACAAAGAGATTTATTTTTGGTATTTTGCCTTTATGATGATAGGACAGTAATGAGACAGGAAGCAAAGTGGGAGAGAGAGGGGGACAGGATCGGGAAAGATCTGTGAGCTGGGACTCAAACTTAGGATGCCCGAAGCGCACCAGCGCTATATGTCTACGCGCTGTCCACGAGGCTATTGGTGCCGACAGCATTGATTGTTTTGAAATAACAGATTGGAGTATATTCCCAGATTCCTCCACTAATTTTAAATGAACAGTGGGGGTCACATCATATGCCAGCAAATGAAAGATCTGTCTCTACCATCTGGATATTTGATATATACCAAAAATGGAAATATTAAATCTATTACATATAAGCTGCTACACTGTATAAATCCTTTAAATAATTATTTATAGGCATACTTGTCTTGATCATCTGAATGGTTGGTTAATCTATATTAAGGGCTTTTCTAGAAACCTTAAAACTTGACCATATGCAATTTTGTCTACAGTTGGATACTCAATTTCCTGACCGACTTCAGTCCTGGACTATACCTATATGCATCCTGAATATATGTTTACCTGTACAGCTACTCACAGCAGTAAATACATTTCCTAACAACATGACTGGGCTGATCAACAGTAACAGGAAACAGGGGGTTTCATTTTCTTAACATTAACAGCACTGCAATGGAAATGAACAGATGATTCAGGTTGCTCTACTTGCATTTCTACTGACCTGACCTGGCCCCACAAAACCATTGTCATTTTAAAACACTGCACTTTCTGAGAGTCCTAAAGACAGGGCCTGTGGACGCTATGGTTTCTGGGCCCCCGGAACAGCATATTGACTCAGGCCCCCCTTGGAATCACATTCGGGGGGTGGGTTGAGGGTTGTACTGCTATACTACTATGTCTGTGGTATTATATAGAAATGTTTTGCATATTTCAAAACTATACTATGAGAGGATCTGCAAGAGTTAATACAAACACCCATAATGAGTTTAGAATACAGTAAAAAAGTAAAAAAAATTATAACCATTGAGACGGTTCAGCACAATCCCTCTCAGACTACTCCATGGACAAGATAAGCATCATACAAATAAATTAAACTGAATGATCAACTGTCTTTTCATCTTTTCCACTGTGCACTTTAATTAATCTCATGCCTTCGTCTTGTGCACATTAGTGACTAATGGGTCATAATAGCTGGCTTGGGTGTTTTGGTTTACATTACTTGTTTCCAGTAGTATAATGCCGGCAGGAATTTGAGCAGCCTCTGGGGTCAAACCTGGTGCTGTTGGTGTGCATATACTCATGGAAACATTCAAGTGTTCAAATTTTAAGACACTCTTTGTCATCCACCAGACCCACTTTAATAATCTCCATGACTTAAATATTGCATTACTGATGTATAATTATAGTAAATGGTAAACTTGTGGTCCGTTTGCGTTCTGTTTATTGTGGGAATTTCTTAACTAAAGCAGCCACTTCTCCACTGCTGTATTTTGTAGGTAAGAGTGACGATTAAGACGTTTGTTGCAATGCACTTAATGAAATCCTTTGGCTCAGGGATATTTCCCCTTCAGGTGTACCCTCAAGTCAAAGGATTTTCATGCAAACAGGCCCAGTTGTAAATGGTAATGTGTCTTACTTGACCACTTGTCATTGGATTGACCAAAATGCACATTTCTACCATTTCTATATACAGTGCCATTAATTGCTTGCCACTTCACAGTCCAGTATTTTAAATATTCCTAGGTGTTTTTGTTTTTGTTTAGGGTTTTACCTATGACCTTAACTTATTTCATTGCTCTTTAAAATGCTGGTGCCATGCACAAACACAAGGCATCCTATGCCAGAGTCTTCAGTTCTGTGGTAGTTTCTACTCATATCAGCCGCCCCTTAAGCATATGGTAGAAGAACCTAAGCACTTCAAAAACATCCACGAATGGTCCAAAACAATGCTAGACTGGTGTAAAGTGGCCACCAATGTGTCTAGATCTGAACCCTACTGAATACCAATTGGGAAATCAGATAAGAGCAGTTGGAAGAAGGTACCTTTCAAAACTAAGATGATCGAAGAGTTGGCAAAAGAAAATGAGACCAAACAACCAGTAGGCTAAATTGGTGTTAGAACGTCATTGATGGCTGTGAGACAGCAGTTAAACTGCAAAAAGGCTGTGTTACCAAACATTAAATCTAGGGTTCCAGGATTTTTGTGTAATAAGCTGAGATTCAGTATTTTCTAGTCTTTTCTTTACTGCAAACAAAAGAAATTAATCATAGTTTTAAAAACACAGTTTGAGTTCAGTTCTTATGTTAATGCCCCCTAACAAACGCATATGATCAATGTGTTTTAGACATAACCCTAAACTAATCCCACACCATTGACGGAACAGGGAGTTGACAACGCAAGATTGAAAGATCTTATGTAACAGGATTTGGTACAATTTGGTTGTTACATAAAACAGAATCTGTAGCATGCTGTTGTTTACCACAAAACAACAACAACAACAACAACAACTGTGGCTTCTCTCTTTACAAAAAAACTAATGCAAAAGCCATATATAATTTTACCATTACAAAATATTAGTATAATATTGGTAATATGATATTATATAAGTATACATAAGCAGTCTTCCAACATATTTAATTTTCACAAAACTTTAAAGGTGCACTCACAGTGATTTGAATGTTGCTCTAAATGTCAGTCGTTAGAATGTGTAAATGTAGTGTCTAGTGTTGGGTACCAAAACCCGGTGCCAATATGGAACCGGTACCTTTATGACGGGTATGTACCAGACCAAACCAGAATGCAGATTTCGGTGCCACTTGAATGCCTAAGCCAGGGGTCACCAAACTCAGTCCTGGAGGGCCAGTGTCCTGCAGAGATTAGCTCCAACTTGCCTCAACACTTGTGGCGAGTTCAAGTATACCTAGTAATGGCGCTTTTCCACTGCGTGGTACGACTCGGCTCGGTACGGCTCAGTATGGCACGGCACGGTTCGGCTCGGCACGGTTTGCGTTTCCACTGCAGTTCAGTACCGTTTTAGAGGGGGCGGGATTATTCACATGTCATTATAGTTGCGCCGTCTCTACTGCCGTGACTCCTGGAAAACTTTTTCATTCTGCGTCGCCCAATCAAGCTCTCGCTGGATCCGCTTCTCTGCTATCAACGAGAGGAACGTCTCTACTTCTTCAACAGGGGGAACAGCCACTTTTTGGTTGTTAAAAAAAGGTGCGCTCGTTCAAAACGGTTGCGTTTGATCCTTCGCTGGTTGTGCTGATTTAAATCTAGCGGTTCTGTTGTGTTTGTGTCGCAAGTTCAGTGACGCAGGTAGTGACGATTCTCTCTGGCCAATTCGTGATCAGCAGAGTTTACACGTCACGTTTTGGTACGGTTCACTTGGAACCCCAACCGAGGTGGTACTAAAAAAATTACCAGGTACCAGGTACTATACCCAGTGGAAAACCCCCAAAAAGTGAACAGTTTTACCGAGCCGTGCCGTGCCGTACCACGCAGTGGAAAAGCTCCATAAGACTGCTGGTTCAGGTATGTTTGATTAGGTTTGGAGCAGGACAGAGTTTGGAGACCCCAGGTCTAGGCTGTCGATTGAAATATTTGCCCTCTGGTGCTCCAAAACGGAAGAAAGAAGCAGCATCACCGTACATGATCGCTAGTTAAACTATACTGCTTTCATGTCAGAATAATCAGAAAAATAATTTTATGACTGACAAAATTCAAGTGAACGCAAATCGGAAAGCTCTGATAATACAAATCCAACACATCTTTGTAGTAATGAGTGTGTCCATGTTGTTTTCACATTCCGATTTAAAAGCACAACTCAGGAAATGAGACCATCTGAGGAGCGCAAATGCAGCCGGTAACCTACCGTTAACTAGCTACATTATACGTGCTTAAATTAAATGCCTAAAGCTAAACTCTCTTGTGAAACGAGAAGAGTTTCTAAACCTGTTGTCCAGTCCAGCAAAAGATAACATGGAGGATGTTTTATTAGTCAAATGCTTGCTTTTATTATTTGTTGTGGCTTCTTATCACAGAATGAGGCAGAAAATATTCTATAGGCTTACTGTAAAAAAGGCTGTCGATTAGCAATGGATAAATATGGTTTATAAATATACTTAATTATTATGGAAATGCCCGAGATGGCTTGTATAACACAGATAAACTATATTGTCATGTACGCACATACTTACAAGTCGAATGTTTATTGTCTTAATGTTTCATCATTCAAAACACAGGCTATCTCTTCTTTTTATTCAGTTACAGCAGTCGAGTAATAAAAAATAAATTCTGATTAATTGCGGGTGGGTCGTGGGTGGATGAGATAGATCATTAATGATGCAAATATTAACTACATTCTCTAAAATATGAATGTGTTTTATAATGCATCTTTTTCATCAGGCAGACAGGTTTCTGTTTTTGTGTGTGTGCGCGTTCGCCTGTTCGGGAAGTTGCAGTCACATTCTAGTTAGTTTGAAGGGAGTAAAGCTTATGTTTATGCTATTAAGAAAGTGTAGGCTAATCTAGCCAAAGAAGAACTTATGTTTTATAAATAAATATTAATTTTAAAGCAGCCAATATCAGCCTATTATGTTACCGTTACCCCTTTATGGCTCCGACAAGGTTTTGTTCCGTCCTCCACGCGGTGCCAACTCACACCAGGAGCAAAGCAACTGGATTTTATTATTATTATTTGATTTTTCACGTTTTGTCTTGATTTTTGTCTCAATTTTCTTATAATGTGCGGCTTTGACGTGGCATCCGTCAAAAATACACTAAGCACCTATCTTAAGCGAAGCAGCGCAGCAGGTATAAGCATAAGCATTGTGTGGCAGCGATCAGCTTTGGTGGCTGTGTCAGAGCCGTAATGCACCACAGAAGTGTGCGTCACTTCCTGTTGACGTGTTGAACAAGTCACTTCCTGTTTGTTGCTGCCGTGTGTTTTGAGTTTGAGCTCCGTCAAGTTAATTCTTTGTCATCTAAATTTTTATCTTAAAATCAATTTTATACACCATAATTTTCGTTTCTATAACGTGTGAATATATCCCCTATCGTATTCTACAACAAAAACAATCAGAGAGCCTTGTTATCACTAGTTCTAATTTTGACTTCCCGAGTCCGATATTAGCATATAGTCCACTAGCATCGCCAGCGTGGTTGCCGCTAATCTCGCTTACATTACTAATACACTATTCACTGTTACTTGCTTTAATGGCGGATGTGTGTCTACCTTTGAGTGCAGGTGAGGACACGTTCGAGCAGTGGAGAAGCAGATCCGTGACCCGGTGGCGAAGCAGACCCAGCTGAGAGAGCGGAGAGCCTTGCTGGAAACATCCCAGGCTGACGCTCACAAGTCCGAGGTAAGTATACAGCGCGCTGCTAACTCTCCCACCACCTCTACTCTGTGTGTTTCTCTGCACAGGCCCGGTGCACCCAGGACGCGATCTTCCCAGATGTCCTTCACTCCGGCGCCGGGACACCACGGACCCTGGGTGCAGCCGCAGCGGAAGACGAGAGCCAGGTCCCGGGCGACGACCTCTCCCCCTCCGCCGCCTCCGGTCTTCGAGATCTCCACCCGGAACCGCTTCGCTCCCCTCCGCAAGACGGAACGCAACGCTGTGATCATCGGAGACTCCATTGTCCGGCACGTCCGTGCTACGTTAGCTGAAGGTAAAGTGCACACACACTGTTTCCCTGGTGCTCGTGTTCTCGATGTTTCTGCGCAGATACCCGCGATCCTGAAGGGCGACGAGAGCACCGGAGCGGTCGTGCTTTACGCGGGGGTTAATGACACCAAGCTGCGGCAGATGGAGACGCTGAAGAGGGACTTCAGGAGCTTGATCGAGACGGTGCGCCGCACATCGCCGCGACGACGATCATCGTGTCAGGAACGCTTCCCACGTATCGACGAGGACACAAAAATTTCAGTAGACGTTTTGCTTTAAACTAATGGTTATTGTCATGGTGTAAAGAAAAGAAACTGCTCTTTGTTAATAACTGGAATCTTTTCAGGCTTTTTCGCGCTGATGGCCTGCACCCCAGCAGAGTCGGAGCGGAGCTCATGTTGGACAACATCTCCAGGACGCTACGCACCATATGACTAGTAAGTCAAATCTCAAATAACTGCCCTGATGACTGTTGTTCTACCCGCTTAAATGATAGAAGTTACTTGCGATGTACAATATATAAAGACTGTGTCTGTTCCCGAATAGTGAGGTCAAAATATAAAATTTAATGCAGGATCTAGAAAAAATCTGATCGTGATTAAACCAGAACAATTTTAAATAAATGAACAAAAACAATTTTTAAAAAGTTTGGGCTCCTAAACATTAGAACACTCTCACCCAAAGCAGTTATTGTAAAATAAATGATCACAGATAATAGTTTTGATACTCTGCTTGACTGAAACCTGGCTAAAAACAAATGATTATATTGATCTAAATGAGTCTACTCAACCCAAGCTACTGTTATAAGCATGAACCCCGTCAGACTGGCCGTGGCGGCGGTTGCAACAATATATAGTGATATTCTAAATGTTACTCAGAAGACAGGATACAGATTTAAATCATTCGAAATACTACTGTCATGGTACACTGTCAGATATGCAAAAGGAAATCTTCGATTCTGCTCTGGAACTGTGTATACATATTTCCTAAAAGAATTTGCGGATTTCCTCTCAGACCTATTGGTTACTGTTGATAATGCGCTAATTGTCGGAGATTTTAACATTCACGTTGATAATACAAATGATGCATTAGGACTTGCGTTTACTCTTTTGGAGTCAAGCAAAACGTCACCGGGCCACTCATCGTTTTAATCATATGCTATATTTAATTATATTGCATGGAATTGATCTTAGTGATATAGGTATCGTACCTCAAAGCGATGATGTTACTGGCCATTTCCTTGTATCGTGAATGCTGCGTATTACTGATTTTAACTATATGGCTCCGCGTTATTGTACGGGCAGAACTATTGTTCCAGCCACCAAAGACAGATTCACAAATAACCTGCCCGATTTATCTCAACTGCTCTGTGTACCAATAAATACACATGAACTAGACGAAATGACTAGCAACATGGCACTATCTTCTCTAATACATTAGAAACCGTTGCCCCCATCAAATTGAAAAAGGTTAGAGAAAAACGTACTGCGCCATGGTACAACAGTAATACCCTTTCTCTCAAGAAAAAAACTCGTAGTCTTGAGCGCAAATGGAGAAAAACTAACTTGGAAGTTTTAGAATTGCGTGGAAAAAAACAAGTATGTCCAGCTATAGACAGGCTCTAAAAACTGCCAGGGCCGAGCATATCCACAAACTCATAGAAAATAACCAAAACAATCCTAGGTTTTTATTTAGCACAGTGGCTAGATTAACAAATAACCAGACGCCACCCGATCTAAATATTCCCTCACAGTTTAATAGTAATGACTTATGAATTTCTTCACTGATAAAATAGATAACATCAGAAATACAATAACAAATGTAGATTCTACAGCGTATAATACTTTAGCTTCATTCATCGCACCAAAAGATAAACTGCAGTGCTTTACAACTATAGGACACGAAGAGCTAAATAAACTTATCACTGCAACTAAACCAACAACATGCCTGTTAGATCCTGTACCCACTAAATTACTGAAAGAGTTGTTACCTGTAGCAGAAGAACCGCTTCTCAATATTATTAACTCGTCATTGTCTTTAGGTCACGTCCCAAAACCATTCAAGCTGACGGTTATTAAGCCTCTTATTAAGAAACCACAAACAGATCCTAGTGAACTGGCAAATTACAGAACCATCTCAAATCTTACTTTTATGTCTAAAATTTTAGAAAAAATTGTCTGCTCAATTGTGCTCCTTTCTGCAAAAAAAATGATCTCTATGAAGAATTTCAGTCAGGTTTCAGGCCCCCACCATAGCACAGAAACTGCACTGGTTAAAATTACAAATGACTTGCTTCTAGCGTCAGACCAAGGCTGTGTCTCATTGCTAGTTTTATTGATCTTAGTGCTGCGTTCGACACCATAGATCAAGACATACTCATAAATCGATTACAAAACTATACAGGTATCAAAGGGCAGGCTTTAAGATGGTTTAGAACCTACCTGTCCGATCGCTACCACCTTCATTTAAATGGGGAGTCATCTCAATTATCACCATAAAATATGGAGTGACACAAGGATCTGTCCTAGGGCCTCTGCTATTTTCAATATACATGTTAACCCTTGGTAATATTATTAGAAAATACAAGATTAGTTTCCACTGTTATGCTGATAATACTCAACTACATATCTCAAGACTAGATTAAACTTCTAAATTATCTAAGCTAACAGAGTGTGTTAAAAATGTAAAAGATTGGATGACCAATAATTTTCTTAAATTCGGATAAGACAGAGATATTAATTATTAGACCAAAAAAAACAGTACACATAATCTCTTGGATTACAATTAGCAACTAGACAGATGTACTGTTACTTACTCTACAGTGAAAAATCTGGGTGTTATATTAGATAGCAACTTGTCTTTTGAAAAATCATATTTCCCATGTTACAAAAAAACTGCATTCTTCCATCTTAGAAACATTGCAAAGCTACAAAACATGTTACCTGTTTCTGATGCAAAAAAAAAAGATAGTTCATGGATTCATGACCTCTAGACTGGACTACTGTGATGCACTGCTAGTTGGTTGTCCTGCATCTTCAATGAACAAGCTACAGGTGGTCCAAAATGCCGCGGCTAGAGTCCTTACCAGGTCAAGAAAAAATTATAATATTACCCCAATTTTACAGTCTCTACACTGGATACCTATTAAGTTCCGTACCAGTTACAAAATATTATTACTTACCTATAAGGCCCTTAAAGGGTTAGTACTGCGTACCTAACTAGTCTTCTACCAGGCTACAATCCATCACGCTCCTTAAGGTCGCAAAATTCTGGACTTTTGGAGGTACCTAGGATAGCAAAGTCCACTGAAGGGGGTAGAGCTTTTTCGCATTTGGCTCCCAAAACCTGGAATAGCCTTCCTGATAACGTTCGGATTCAGACACACTTTCTCTGTTTAAATCTAGATTAAAGACACATCTCTTGGCCAAGCATTCAAATAATGCATAATCTTTTACTGCAGTTATATCTAAACAAATGCACATTATTATTCCTTAGCTTAGGTTGAACAAATAATTTTTGCTTGGTTGGAACAGCAGCTACGCTAATTCTGTTTCTATTTTCTCTGTTTTTGCCACGGGATGTAGGATTTACACAAGCTTCAGTCTGGATCCAGAACCTGAGAAGAGATGATGCAACCCCTAAGAGGACCTCAGATGATGCCAACCATAAAACAACATACAGAACTACCAAATCTTGCTATAAGTTTGATTGCATCATATAATAATAGTGTTCATCATCTGTTCATGCGTTTTTTCTAATTACGTCTTAAATTAATTTTTCCGTTACTGCTGGTTTCGTCTGGCTGGAGGAGAACTGGCCCCCTGACTGAGCATGGTTTCTCCCAAGGTTTTTCTCCATTCTGTCACAGATGGAGTTTTGGTCCTTGCCGCTGTCGCCTCTGGCTTGCTTAGTTGGGGACACTTCATTTCCAGCGATATCGTTGACTTGATTGCACAGATACTATTTAAACTGAGCTGGATGTTGACAGCACTGAATCAATGATGAACTGACTTTAAATTAAAAATTTAATGTTTACTATTCCTCTTGCATTATCGACACACTATTTTCCTAATTAATGCTGTACAGTTGCTCTGCCGCAACACCCCCCCCCTCTGTATTGTTAAAAGCGCTATATAAATAAAGGTGACTTGACTTGATGCGCAGACCAGCTCTAACATAACTGAATCTGCTGTTAAAAATGAGCCATCCATTCATCATATCATCATGCAAAACTAAGAATTTGAATAATTGTAATGTGGCGATCAGGTGCGCGGGTCGGGACGGATATCTAAATCCATGGGCATCGGAACCATTGTATGTAGGTGGGACAAGACCCACCCACTTTTTAAGACCAATTATATTGGACCCACTCACTTTTACCATCTCCAATTCAGCGCATAAGTTTGTTCACTTTTCAGAGCGCTACAACTCAAATCCAATTGAGGAATGCCCTAATAAATTAAACTCCATTCTGCATTTTAGCTACAGCCTTGATTTCCACACTGCTGCTTCCTCAAATCCACTCCGCTTGGCTCATTCAGAGTCCATATAAATTAAACTCCATTCCGTGTTTTCAGTACTCGCGCCTGCTGCACTCTCCCTACACAGCAAGATAAACAAAGTGTTGTAGCATATCTGCCACTCAGGTGGGTCTGGCTGTGTGCTCACATGCTACTGCCACTAAACTAGCTGCTATTAAACTGAATTCTCATCATTTGTTCACCTATTGTTTTTAAAGGCATCATAGTCTTTGTTGCAGCATTGAATAACAGTTACACGACCACTATGTTGGACCCACCCACATTTTTATTGCTTCCGATGCCCATGTCTAAATCAGAGAAAAATAAAAGTGTGTGGATAATTTGTTTGAAGCAGCGGATCCGCGCATCTATAGTTTATAGCCCTCAGTAATGGCTAATCCATCCTTTGGGGAAAAATAGGAAAAATAATACTTCTCTCAAAAGAAAAACCCCCCCCCCCCCCCCCCCCCCCCCCACCGAAATAGTAAACATATGATAATCCATGTTTTACTTAAGTGTAAAGGATTTTTTTGGTTAATTTGTTTTAAAAATTATATTTTAAATTGCAATTTGCAAAAAAAAAAAAAAAATTAGATGTGCCAAGCCATCAGAACCGAACCGAACAGAACCGTGGGCTAACTGTATTATTGCATCCCTGCAAACAATACCGACTACTTTGCTGTTATTAGTAGCCTACTGTAACTGTTATTTAGTGTTAAATTATTGTAGTTGGTTTAGGTGGCTTAGGTTTATTGCACTTACGTAAAAAATTTGTTGTGTTTTGTACTTATATTTTATTTCCGTATAATTTAAACTTTTAATATATTGTTTAATTAAAAAACTTTTTTTTTTTTCAATAAAAAAAAAAACATTCTTTAATGTCGTCGACCGTAGTTTTGTGGCTCTTTTTTGAAAGTAGCGGTTCAGGCATCGGTACCACTTTAAAAGTGTCGATTTGGCACCGGTATCATAAAACAAACAAACGATACCCAACCCTACATCACACAGGTTTTCAAAACCTAAAATAATTTTTATTAAGATAGTGTATTTTATTTAACCATATTTTTTTCAAAAACGTGTCAATGAGAAAATGAATACTGATTTCTCCTTGATTCTTCATGATAAAAAAGTAAAATCTTCACAATTATTGCAACAAAATGTAAGGTCTTTAAAGACTAGGGGAATGCATGTATTTAGCAAAGCCTGAAATAAGGTCAAAGAAATGTCTACCAATATTTGCATGCATAAAAACAATAACTTTGGTACATGAAAAATAAATTCAACAATTACAAGGCCTTAGAATGGGAATACAGAATTATCTTTATTGATAAACAAGTGGAACTAGACTTGCACAAAATATGTTACTGATGTTTAAGTATAGTCAAAATATATTTTGCATACCAAGTATACAAATAAAAAATACAATTTGTACAAAAAAAAAAACAAATTAATATGCGGTGTTCAGTCTGTGTAAAGAAAAAAAAACCTAAAAGTCTTACTTCCCTAATTGCAGCAGAAATGTGTTCTTGAATCAACTCTTAGCAGAGAGTTCAAATGACATGAATAGAAGGATTAATAACTTCTGCTTTGCTCTAAATTCATCAGTTCATTAGTACAATTTCAAACATTCTGGTCATTATAATGGTTTTTATATGGGTCCCTTTGGTTTGTGAATGCATACGGTGTCAACACCTAGCTTGAATAAGAATTTGAATTTCCTATCCAAAAATTGGAAAATGCAAATGAGAGATTTGGGGGGAAACATTTTTATATACAACAAATGCAACAAATATGAAACAACAGTATTCATTTGGTACATCCGAGGAGCCAAACGTTACACAAGTACAACACTCGAAAACTTAAAAGTTTAAAAAGTTTTATTTACTATAACTGAGCATTCTGAAAATTCTGATATACATTATATCTTCATTGTGGACACTCTCCTCTAATTATCAGTTATTAGAAAGGCTTTTCTCCAGGCATTTCAGTCAGAATTGTAATCTTAACACCATACTATTCAATTATCTACTTGAGTATTCTGTGCTTCCAACTTTGTTGCAACTATGTGGGGAGGTCTTTTCCAAAAGAACAGTGCCAGTTTGCATGAAGACCTTAATGCCTTTAGGGTAAATGATGCTCTGATGCTCTTGTCAACCATTTATTTTCAAAAGTATGACATTAATCACTCCTTTTGCAGCTATAACAAAACTCCACTCTTCTGGAATGGAAGACTGTTGCAGGGACTTGCTTCAGACACAAGAGCATCAAGAAGGTCAGGCAATAACATCAAGCAAAAAAATTCTGGCTCACAGTCTGCATTCCCAATCCATCCCAAATGTGCTCAGTAGTGGATTTGTGCATGTCATTCACTTTCTTCAACACGGGAAACAGTAGAGCATTGCTTTGTGCACAGGGTCATTGCCCTGCTGGAATAGAAAAAGGGTCCTCGCTGTTGAGACAAAATTGAAAGCACATAATATTTCATTTTATAGTTGAGCATTTATATTTGTCTTCACTGAAATTGCTGGAATAGCCAAACCTGTTCATTACATAAGGGTGTCCATATACTTTTGGCCATTTTGTGGATCTCTAGGTCTGAGAACATTCAGTGGATTCATTTACTATTTCCAACGACATGCCATTATCAGCATTTTTATTAGGCTTTTCAGCATCAGCTTCTCCTTGCTGACTTTTAGAATCAACTATATTAGTCTCAGGAGGTTTTGTGCCATCCTTCTTAGAGTCTCCTTCATGATGATATTCAAGATGGCGATCTAAAGCAGAGAGGAACGTGAAGCGGCTTGGACAGAGAGGGCAACTGAGCAGAACCTTGCAGGGACTTCGCTTGTGGTAATACATGTGTCGCCGATAAACACTAAGTAGCCCAAAGACTCTACAACATTCTTTGCATTTGTATTTCATCCTTGTTTTGTAATTTCCCTTATAAGGAGAACCAAATAACAGGTCATCTGTCTTGGATGCAGGCTGATTTTCTTCTTCAAGTTCTTCTTGTTTACTATCACTTTTTGTTTGTGTTGATGCTTTCACAGGTTCCTGTTCATGGTTTTTAACCTCATTTTCTGTCTTTGACTCCCCAGGAGCCTTAGGTTGAAGCGCTGAACTGTGGTACATGGCCACATGTCTTGTGACATCACATCTTTGTGGAAAGTGTCTTCCACAGTAAACACAGGCATGCAGAGTTCCCTTATGGTAACGCATATGACGAGAAAGACTGCTTGAGTGTAAAAACACATGATGGCAGAGTTTGCAGGAAAATATTTTACCACTAAAATTGGCTCTGCTCACTCCTCTAGGTCTTCCTCTTATGCTTGACCTTAGTGGATCAACTCGCTGCTTTTGCTGTTTAGTAACAATTTGTCGCATTACACTATGGTACTGCCGTTTCATCTTAGCCGGTAAACCTGAAGAGTCCTTTACTTCAAACTCATCTGGATGCTGTGTTTTATGATGCTCTCTTAAATCTGAAATTTGGTTGAAATGTTCCCCACACAGGCCACACCGACATAGCTCATTGAGTGAATTACTGACATTTTTCTTACTTTCTTCTTCCCCGAGTATTTCCTGTTTTTGTGTTACATCACTGGATGGCCTGCTGATGCGAGAATGACTGTTTAGGTGGCTTTGCAAGTCAGACAACCAAAAGAAGCACAAGCCGCAAATTTTGCAAGGATAAGACCTGTCCATATTATTTCCTCGATTTTCCTCAGATCTACTCAAAGTCTTGGAACCAACAGATCTATGCCACTGTTTTTGATGTGACAGTATGGTCTCTTGTCTTAAGAATCGCTTTCCACAGTGTCCACAACTATAAAAGCGTTCATGAGCATGGGTTTGAAGGTGGCTCTGCAGACTTTCCCGGTCATTAAACACCATGCAGCACAGAGTGCATTTGAACCCCTTCTCAAGGGCACGGTACTGCTGATGCAGTTGTAAGCTCTTTGGGGTTTTGAACACTTGTTCACATCTTTCACACTTAAACTGAGTATACTCCTTCTCTGGTATCTTATATGAAGTCAAGGCTTCTTGATTAGGGGGTTGGTACCATAATGACTTGGATGAAGGTTTTCCAAACAAGAAAGTAAAGTTAGACAACACAGATCGATCAACAACAGTGAGCATTCCATTTTCATGGAGAGCAACCTCAATAGATGTGTTGATACAACTACCATTACTAATGCTTAAACCATCAGAGGAAAATATCTCAGTAAGTCCATGAATGGCCATGTGTTCGACTAGTTTTTGGTACTGACTAAACCCTTCACCACACTCTGTGCAGATGAAGGCATCTCCTTCACTTAACTCTTGTATAGAGTCCATTGAATAAGCCATCATGACAAAGCCAAATGTAGCCTCTTTTGAGGTATAAAGTTCAATCGTTTAGGAAACAGGGAACATGATATATTATGTGAGATGTTTAAAAAAATACATCAACGACTACTGGAATTATTTTCCAGGAAATAAAGTCCAATCTCACTTCAGTTGCTATAAAACAAGGCTAAGTTTCTTTATACATTTAATAAAAAGCCAAAACTGGTAACAATATTTCTAAAATGGCAACTCTACCAAGCTCAATAAAATAGAAAATTCCAAAAAGAATTTAAAATCTATCCTTAAAAGTCTTTGATTATAAAATCAATCATCAATTCCCCCAACTCCGTAGGAAAATGTGACATTTGAGCATAATACAATGATGTAAACCTCGTTATATATGGCCTGCCTTGTTTGAAGTGCTGGGCCACAATTCAGATATTGCCATCTGTAAAAAAAGAAAAAGAAAAAAAAGAAAGGAGAGGAAACATAAGACACAAATACATTTTGTTGCAAGTGATGTATCTTTGCATAATTAAAATGTTTAGCTTTTTCATAATTCATAATTCATACCATTAAACAATCCACTTAGGCTTATGATATTTCTGGGAAATGCAGCCGAGGGCAGTTATTAGAGCAACATCTACATTACCTAAATGAGCCATATGTACTACCATTGTGGTATTTGTGTTGGGGCTAAGTATAGATATAGATTTTCCAAATTGTTGTGAAACTGACTCACAAGCTCTCAATTAAGAGTAATTGGAGTACATTTTAATAATAATGTTCATTTTATTTACAAAAAAACTGTCTCTCAGATAATACTGTAAATTATGCAGGGAAATTTCTAACTTGGCACATTAAAACTTTTTTTAATCTTTATAACAGTATTCCATGTAGTGAAAGCAACACAATTTCTATTTCAGTATGTTTTTCAGTGTTATATAAATGATAAAAAATATAAATTACTGAATCCAATATTTACACATTCTTTTTGATAGCACAATAAACAG
Organism: Sinocyclocheilus anophthalmus; assembly: GCA_018155175.1. Classification (NCBI taxonomy): domain Eukaryota; kingdom Metazoa; phylum Chordata; class Actinopteri; order Cypriniformes; family Cyprinidae; genus Sinocyclocheilus; species Sinocyclocheilus anophthalmus. The sequence continues at coordinate 76,128 of JADLZN010004786.1, forward strand.
AATATATATATATATTTTTTTAATGTAATTCATTTTACAATGCCATGTTTTATTTATTAAAAATAAATTTATTGCAAGGACAACATCATGTAAAAGATGGTAAATAAATGTTGAAGCAAACTGATGTAGGTAAGTGTAAATAAATGCAGGATAGCGATTAACAAGCTGTTTGCATAAAAAATTAAGTAAATATTCACACTTTTGCCTGTGAGAAAAAGTTTCTCGATCAACCTTTTGTTTCTATTCTGCACTACACAACATACATCATTAAAGCATTAAATTCCTTTTTAAGATAAGGGGGAAATGGAGACAATGGAAAAAATAATAATAATTCTGACTAGTAGTAAAATATTTGCAAAGGTAGATTTCAACAGTGCTTGTGCTTATTTGCAATGAATTGCAATTGCAATGCAATGTGCTTATTTACTTGTTAACACATTTTATGTACATAGGCATATTTAAGTGGGAAACTCTGAACTCTAGATCATGCACTAGTTGCAGAGTTGTGATGCTGGACGTTGCGTGGCAATTTGAAACATTGCAGAAACAATACAATTAGTGCTGTCAATTGAAAAAAACAACAACTAAAATCACACATTTTTTTCTGAAATTAATCGCGATTAATTTCACCTAACATTAAAATAATTATTAAATACTTTTATATTGCAATAATTTCACATTCAATCTTCAAATTAATGTAGAAACAACAAAGTTTTAATATTTGTTCAATGCTATCTACCAATCCACTAGGGGTGGGAATCGCAGGTTACCTTATGATACGATACGAATCATGATACATGGCTCACGATATGATAATATCACGATACAACGATTCTGCGATAATCAATATATTGCTAGACAATCCTATAATGATACATCACAATATCTGTCTAACTATGAAAACAAAATACCTGTGAAAAGGTTAAGTGCAAGTTTTCTCTCTTTATTCAAGTCCAAACTGTTAGAAAACAGCACAAAAAGTTCTGTAAATCAAAAAAAGCTCAAAAGTAATCTTGTAGCTTCGTAAAATTACGGTTGAACCCCTGATGTCAAATGGATTATTTTACAGATGTCCTTGCTACATTTCTGGACCTTGATCGTGTAAGGACCCTTGCTGTCTATGGAGGGTCAGAGAGCTCTCAGATTCTATCAAAAAATATCTTAATTTGTGTTGCAAAGATGAACGGAGGTCTTACGGATTTAGAATGACATGAGGGTGAGTAAATAATGACAGAATTTTCATTTTTGGGTGAACTATCCCTTTAAGTAAATGAATCGTTGTATTCTTGGACTTATTAAAAGCTTACACTTTTCTTTGTGTAAACCAACACATTTAACTGCTTATCAATGCCATTTCAAATGTAGACGCGCGGCAAGCACACACACTGCACACTTCTATGCCTCATTACGGCTCTGACAAGGTTTTATTTCGTCGTCCAAGCCATAGGTGCAGATTAATGTTTCTGCCGGTCGGCAACCACTGCATATCACACACTTGTAATATCTGAGAGAGAGGGAGAGCATCCAGTTTTGTTCACATAAAACTGGAAATGCCGGTGACACTCACTCATATAGTGAGGGTAATCCACCTGCGATCCAAACTGAGTAGAGGTTAAACGGAATGAAATTATTACATTTCTGTATTTGAATACTACCAACCTTATTTTATTTGTAACATATTCTGTTGTATTTCTCTATGCTTGTAATTTGTGTAGTTGTTCTTATTTTTACTGGCTGTTCTCTTGTCTCTTTAATCATGTTTAAACTTTCTTAGTTAATCTAGTAGTATTTGATGTGGTATCAAAGAAGTACTTCGCTGTTTTAAGTAATAAATGGACAGCAAGTCAGGCCAAGTTAAATTGAAACTATTTTTCTTTCTTGCTGATCCGAAAAGATCCGATCCGTGGATCAAAAACTGTAATGTGCTCCGAACTGTGAGATTTGGGATCCGTTGAACCACTAGAGCTGATAGGTTAGGCTACTCACGGACTGAATATGTGCTCCGCAAAAATAACGTGATCGGTTATTACTACTATGGTCCACACTGATAGCTGTTCAGGGACAGTTTTTTAGTTCTCATCTTCATAAACGTGTATATATATATATATAGCAGTTAGGGATGGGCGATATGGGCTTAAAAATATATTACGATAATTTCTGATATTTATTGTGATAATGATATCGATGATGATAATTTAGGGAATCCTGTTTCTTTAGAGAAAAGTATTATCTTTCCTATTTTTACCCAAAATAGGGTGTTGTAAGCATTACTTCAATCGTTTAATTCATACTGGAAGCCGGAGGGTGCCCTTGCGCAGAAACTCCACATATGCATAGTAGAAGTAATGCTCCAAGAAGTATCCAGTGATCGCTATAGCTGAATAAAACGCAGATAAAGAAATTTTAACTGAGGAAACCTGAAGACAATAAACATGCGATTGCACAAAATATATGGTATCTGTGTTCTTCAAGCAATCTTGAGTATTTTTTATAAGGATAAATATTTATAATGCAATGCTAATCGACAAAGCCTTTATCACTGTATAGAATGCTATAAAATAGTATGATTTCTGCCTTATTATGTGATACGAAACCACGTCTGATCACAAAAAAAAGTTATTTCAAACACTCAACTATATTATCAAGTTAATTAGGAGAAAAAGCATGCCAATAAATGATATCTTTGTTGGACAACAGGTTTGTAAACGACACATACACATGTAAAACTGTGTCGCACACGTGCTACTGTAGTACATTTACTCAAGGCTCAGACCGATTTTTGTCACACTTTACAGCCCTATCCAAACCTGTTGACTGATTGAAGACTTCAGGAGCAGCTCAATTTCACGTTTCCCCCGCTGCTCACGTCACTCAACACTAGTGACTGTGTGTTCAAAATATCGATACGATGATGTATCGTCACAGAGATCTGACGATACGAGTATCGATACAGCTGGCCCTGTATCGATACTGTGGCACGTGTGCAGCAGTGTACCACGCTTAATTTTACAACGTTTAAAATTCAGTAGAAAAGTGCGAGGTTTCTAAAAAAGAATGAATAGAGCATCTGTTAATAATCTGGCCGCAGAGGAACACAACCCTGTGCTCACGCGCTCTCTCTCCACTGTGGATAAACGCGCTTGCTTTCTGAAAACACCGCTTAGCTTGCAGTTTAGCAATCTCCGCTTCAAGTCTATTCTCAGAAAAGTGTAATTCATCAAAGTGTTCATTTATGAGAGAGAGAGAGAGAGAGACGAGAGGAGAGGGGAGAGGAGAGAGAGAGAGAGAGAGAGAGGAGAGAGAGAGGAGAGAGAGAGAGAGAGGAATGTGTATGTATGAATACCACCGTTTTGCCACGTTTCTCTAACAGTAAAGCTGTGGATTTAATTCCTTTAGAAAAAATGATGTTACCAGCTCCTTGTTGAGAAAGATAATGTAGCTCTGGAGCGATTAAGCTATTTAGTTGATAAAATTGCAGGGCAGCGCTAAAAAGTTTATTCCTGAATGTCTGAGTTCGGCCGCAGCGTGATCTGTGTGTGTTACTGAACGTAACACCAAACTGCTTCTGTTCTGTTTCACACAAATGCTGGCACAGACGTGCATGTTCGGCTAGAGTCGCTTAGAACTCGTGCATCTTTGGAAGCGGAGCTGCACGGAAAGTTACAAAAAATGTTGTGCACACCGCCACGCGAAACGACGTCGCGAGCACTCAAAGCGAACTTGCTGACGCTCGAGTATAAATCGGCCATAAATCAGTCACCCCCCCCTTGAGGTTACTGTGTGTGCGTTAGATACAGTGAAGACAGTGCGTTAGTTTAGAACTCTTCTAATTTTTTTTTTAATTGTAGAGAGTGTGTTAATTTGTGCAATGATAACCTACCAGCAATGTAAATGATTTTTAAAACATATTAGAATGAGTACATTACAATACAAATGTATTAGAACAAGTACATTATTATTTATGGGCTTAAAAACAAGATGCAAACAATCAGAATATTGTACCTGGGGGGGAGTGCACAATGTAAACATGAAACATATGCCATTACCTATATTGTACCCTTCATAATGCAGAGGTCAGCTGCCTGCTCTGCCAATAGTTAGAAATGGCACTATAGTAAGCAGTGTTTAATAAACAGCTGTTTTTCAAAATTCTGCTGAGGTGAAATTCAGTGCAGTCATGTATCGTGATACGTATCGTATCGTGGCCTCTGTATCGTGATACGTATCGTATAGTGACTTTGCTGGTGATACACAGCCCTACTCCACACAGTCGTTCACAGAAATATGTCAACTAGACTTTATCGTTATTATCGCGGGAAGACGAATTCTTATCGTGTGGAGAATTTTTACCGGTATATCGCAAACAATAAGATATCGCCCATCCCTAATAGCAGTAGACCTACTACAGTTTCTGGAAATCAGTTTATCCTTTGGTTCCTTGTGCTTCCCCATCTTCACAGAGAACGCGGTTTATGGTTGCTCAGAGTGCTTTGGAAAAAAGGTGAAAATGGCGCAGACATTCCACGCATTTTTAGACAATGCAAGCAGGGAAATCTATTTAGAGTGCCTTATTGTAATTAAAATATCGATATTTGGCACCAGTATATCGATTCTCGTATCACATGGAGAAGGACAATGATATAACATATCGATATTTTGTCCCACCCCTACAATCCACCAATACTACTGATGTCTCTATGAAACTGTTTTCCCCATAATATTTAACCACTGACTATAGCCACTCAACATTACAGTATAATTGAGAGCTAGCAATTTTAACATTTATTAGACTAAAAAAAATTATTTCTAAATTAATTTAAGTTAACTTAAAACAATCTTCACATAAACCCATTATAATAAATGTCATATTTACATCTGCCCTTTTGCAAGTAGTAAATATACAGAAATTGAACAAAGTTATCAAACACTAAATTCTAAATTAAATATAGATTAATCTTTAAAGCTACAAAAGTTATTGATTTCCTCTTTTTCTTTTGTTCTTTGATTAACAGACATCACAGCAGCTGGCATATTAGGTTATTTTGGCTGCTTTAAGAGCTGCCACTGCTGAACATGATGCGGATCAGGCACGCATCATATTTTCTCACAACTCTTTACCTTTTTCTGACCCACTTCAGGTCTTAAAGTCTCTACTAATGAGTTGACTGTTGAAATCGGCTGTGTTAGATGAGGGAGACAGTGCTGTGCTCCAGGACAGTTTTGAAAACCACTGCATTTCAGAGACATGTTATTAAATGTGACTGATATATAACAAACATGCACAGATTTAAGGCAGCTTTAATCACCGGTTTGGTAACTTTAGGACTTAACTGACAACATAACTACAACATTGCATGCTCGTAGTGTCTTTTGCACTTTAATATGAAATGATAAACAACGCGAGCCTTTGCATTTGTGTGTGCAATGGAAAAAGCACGTGCTACGAGACAGTAGACAGGACTGCTGAGCGGGACAGGGAAATGAGTTGTTAATGACATGCCTAACTAGGGCTGGGTATCGAGTTCGATAATTTTTAGGCACCGACCGAAATGCCTCAATACCATCGAGTATTGAAAAGTGTCTTGTCGTTCGGTACCAAATTTCGATACCTAAGGGGTTAACCTGGTCAACGTCAGTGAGCCAGTAAGCGTGCAGCATGCTTGATGTACTTAAATTAAGTGCTGGTGATTGGCTCTGGGGAGGCATCCAGGAAAAACACTAGTTTACGCCGGTTCCACCCAGAGACGCGGCTCCACGTGAGGCTGTAGGTGTAAGCGTGCGCTATACCTCCCCCGAACCCCCATAGAGTAGGCTACGTTTACACTAGTGCATTTCGTTTTTTTTAAAGACAGTGTTTTAAATTAAACCGATCCTCGTCCCTTCTGGCAGTGTTTCACAGCGTTTCAGAAAAGATCTCCATCCACACTACACGACCGAAAATGCATGTTACGTGACCATTCATGCACACTGTAGCATCATGCTACATAAGCCAATTTATAAGATTTATACTACGCTTTTACTCAAAACTCACTTTAAACCACCACCATTGAGTGTTTGTAATAACTTCCGATAGCGATCTAATGTGTGTTCTGGCCATATAATGTTGCTGAAATATGCTATTTAAAGCCCTTTATATCAAGCTAATTGCTACACCTGCTTAGCATTCCTCATGTAAACATTCTTTATTGTTATGAAAATACCACAAATCTCATGAAAATCACATACAAATCATATACTGTAATAATTGCGTGTTTATGAGCTTCATGTTTCATCCGTGGAAATGTTTTCCTGGGTTTCTTATGTACAGAATTGAATGCGGAAGTGAAAATGGATGTTCGCAATCAGAAAAAGGGTGGGTTATGAACGCGTAATATGATTGACACATGAGCAGTGAATGAGTTCCTCTGAGTCAGAACAGTGATTGCAGAAGAGAAAACATAGGCAGACAGCGCTCATCAGTAAATCAGCGGAAAATGAATAGAAATTATGATTCTGTCAGAGCTATGCACTTTAAAATGAACACGCACTAGTGTAAATGTAGCCTAAAAAATTTGGAAACTGAAAACTATTTTAACTATTAAAACTGTGTGCACTGATTTATTGTGTTGGTTACATTTTGTTCCTTTGTGCAATGGCTCAGGAGATCAGTCTTTGAGTCTGAAAAAAAAGTCAATAAGCTGAAAAAAATAAAACCAAAAAGTTTTTTGAGGTAATGTAATCTTGTTAAAATGGATTTCATAAAATTGGTATCGAAAAAAAGTATCGTTCAGGAACCAGTATCGAAGTCAAGGTATCGGTATCGTATCGAAAATTTTTGACCGATACCCAGCCCTAGCCCTGACAACATCTCATCTGACCGCAGGTCATGTGTTCTCTTGAGGCCCTATAACTGTACCTTTAAGTGCTCATTTGACTAGCGTCTTGCACTGAGGCGAAGTTGGAGTGCGCGTCTGAAAAGTCTCCCGCTTGATGTGGTCTTAAAGACAGAAGCAGCAGTTGTGAGTGGTGTGGCCCACCCTAGCCCCCGGGTTAATTGTGTTAAATATTTTTAACGCGTTAACCTGAAAATACTAATCGCCTGCATTAACGAGCTAAGTTTGACAGCACTAATTACAATATAATACAATCAATCTATAATCTATTGAGACATCAGGGAGAGGAAAGCAAGTCTGTGGTATAAGTTGTAGTGTTAATTACTCAACTTTTACAGTTTGATCATGTAACAGTTAGTTGTAATACCATGCATAAATAAGAGATTCATTTTTAATTCAGATGTAGTTATTTGGGTTTGTTCACAAAATAATATTTTTGCTTTGTTTAGGCTTCTTATTTATGTTTCTGACTTGAATGTGTGAGGAATGTGGTATGAGTTCCCCAGGTGCAATGGAAAACACAATTTTTTCTCATAAAAATGGTACCTAACAAGTGTACAAAACAGGAAATCAAGTTTTACTCACCGCAAACCTGATGTTTTAATTGTGATTACTCTTCCTTTAGGGCAAACCCTAGAAATCACACAGTATTTCTAAAGAGTGACAAAGATAAGAAAACAACAGTGTAAAACAGTGTCTGGTACATTTCCTTACTGTACTGACAATTAAAATGTTTTTTTTTTAAGAATTTCATGCACAGACAAAAACACAACACAGTAGCGTTAGTAGAATTAATCTCATAAAGGACTAACATCAATGATGGTTACACAATACACAACAATGGTGAAACTACATTATCATTACATTTATTAATTCAGCAGACTATTTTATTCAAAGCAGCTTACAAAACGTGAAACGTCATAAATATTTTATCTTAAGAGCTATAAGCTCAATTGAGTATTGAGTAGCAAAAAGTAATTTGTTGAGGTATTTTTAGGTTCCTGACATTTAAAGGGTTAAGGCATCGTGGTATCTTAACGAGTCCAGCAACCAAATCAGGCTGATTTTCGATCTCAAAGGAAGGCATGTAATGGTGTCCTTAAAAACAATAGCAACCACAAATACAATAAAGGTATACTGGCGGTAAATGTACACATCTATTGTACAGCTCAAGCCAAATAAAACGCAACACCATTAACTGTTACATTAGTAATCCCACATTACAAGCCTAAACAACACGCTACGTTAGCAAAGTTGATTTACTAGTAGATTACACACTTGTTACGATACGTAAGTAAAACCCAACCGGTTATGTGTGCAGGATATCATATAGAACAAAAAAAATCAATGCTTTCATAACACAGTATGTACAAATGAAAACAGGCACATGTATCCGCGAATTACCTCGTCGATAGATGTCACTTCTGAAGAGGCTCAAACGCGGGTAGCAACTTTCCGTCTCCTTTCTGTTTAGTGCGTAGCTGTAGTGCAATGTCTTGCGAATTCAACGTTTATCGTACATCGGTTTTGACCAGTCAACTGAACTAGTAGTGGTTTATCTCAAACAACTATAAATCCTCGAGAAAAGAAGGATGTGGAAAGCAAAAACGAAAGCTTCCTTTTGGCATTCTTCTTCGTGTAAGATGTGCTTTGCTGCTTTAACGCCACCCACAGGACTGGAGCGTGGAAAATCTATTAAATAATTGTTTTTAATTCATTTGATATTTGGTTCATGCATGTACTACTTAAATCATGTTATCTAAATCTGTTGCTTTGAGATAATTTGGCACTGCATTATGTATTATATACATTTGTCTGTGCTGGAACTGGAACATTGTAAGACGCTTTTTTATTTAAACTCACAGTTTACTTTATCTTTATCTGTGCTGTGCCGTGTGGGAGGGTAGTTGTCATAAAATAATTTTTGGAAGAATAAAATATGATCTATTATGGGAAGCTGCTTTACCTTACAATGTGACATGCAATACTTCCCTTTTGAAAATTAACCATGGTTTTACTACAAATAAATCCATGGTTACTGTAGTTAAACCATGGTAACCACAAATTAACCATGATTTTGCAACACAGACCATAGTTTAACCATGGTATTTGTAGTAAAACTGTGGTTATGCACATTATAATCAATACGCCAAAAAACCTAGGTTATAGTACACTTTTACTAAAATAAATTACTATAATAAAACCATTAATTTTCGTAAGGGTTCATTCAAAATTATTTGCAAAACAGCTGGAAGAAAATAATTGTGTAATTATGCAGATTTATGACAAAAAATTTTGAGATTACATGAAATATTTAATTGATTTTTAATACCACAGAACCATTTGAAATGAGCTAGTTAAGACATAAACGTTTCCACCCATTCTTCCCATAGAGTTAAACTGAAAAAACAAACAAACAAACAAAAAACCCTGGTAGGTGGATTACTGTCATCTGCTAGACATGTAGTTACAGTACATAGCTTTTAGCGATGAGATAATATCCTAACTTCATCAAAGCAGCAGGATCAGGATTTTGAGGGTCTGTTTAACTGGTATTGCCATTGCAGTATTGATGGTGTGATGGTGTAATGGTGTAATTCAAGTCATTACAGAGTCATAGCACTCCTCTCTTGGGTCACCAGTGTTAAAGGCAAAATGTCCCTGCCCAGTTCTCTGTGTCTGAATAGTTCAGCAAAGTAAGTGCTGCAATTTCTGTAAAGTGTATTACAAGCCTTTTTGAGGTTTAACAATTTTTGTACAATACAGTCTTGGAAGAAATCCATAGATTATTTGAATAATTCAGTGAACTGTCCTCTTTAGACACTTAGTGTTATTTAGTTGAATAGAAACCACATGCATTACACACATTACATTATTAAATATCTAAAATGATTCATGTCATTTTCACATTTGAAAAAGAATATGTTAAAAAAACTTGTATTAATGTTCAGTTTTTGATTATATCTAAATTAAGACCACAATGAGACCAGAGTAAGAGGCTTAATTAATAAGTTTATTTAGCTTCAGCTTTTTGCTTAATCTTTGTAATACATCAACAAATTGAATACTATTTTATATGAAATAAAAGATACTTTATAAAAATGTATGTGCAGACAATAGTTATACAGTAAAGACAAGCTAATACATGTAAAAAAATTCATTATCATATATGCTTACAATAACAATTTTTATTCATCATTAAATCTCTCTCTCTCTTACACACACACACACACACACACACACACACACACGTATATAATAATTCTGCATCACATAAGCATTTCCCCATAAGAGCAAGGTAGTTTTAATGTAAAGCTTCAAACTAACTGAATTTCTTTTGGTCCAGTTCTTCAGGTTAATGTGTCTCACTTTTATTAATGATGGCATTAGATCCACATGAAAACATTTTGTAAAGTCCTTCTTTAGAAAAAGTGCTTAATTTATGTTATACTGTTATACATCTGCATCAGAGAAAGACTTGCTCCCGTTCTCTTTGTTTCGAAAAGTGGGCATTGAATTTGTGCAGGTATTTGTGCGTGAAACTTCCTCTGTGAAAGCAGTTTCCAAAACCTTCAGGATTGACTTGCGCACCTTGTCTTTAAAGTCTTGTCCCATGAAAACATACAACAATGGGTTCAGGCAGCTGTTTAGGAAAGCCAAACTGGTCGCAATGGGAATTCCAACAGTGGTGACATATTGCAGGGTGGAGCTGTATTTCACTCTCATGTGGTTTACCATCTCAATGAGCACCAGGATATGGTAAGGAGCCCAACAAATGAAGAAGGCGGTGATCACAGCAGCAATGATCTTGAAGGGACGTCCAGTTCGGCCAGACATGGAACGGTTTCTTTGGAGACGATGGATGATGACCACATAGCAAGAGACGATGATCACAAAAGGCACCACAAAGCCTATGATGAAACGGGTAATGATCATGGCACGATGCCGTAGAATACGGAGCTCCACCACCTCTGGTGTTTCATAGTCATCGGAGAATGCAAAGTTGTTGAAGCAGTTGATTATGTTTGAGTTGCTGTGGTCGGGTGCAGTGTCCTTGAAGACAAAGTAGGGTGAGCTCAGCACCAGGGCGAATAACCAAACTCCAAAGCTCACCACAGAAGCTCGGCTCACATTCCTATGGTTCTGTGCCCAGATTGGACGCACCACAGACACACAGCGGTCAACACTGATCACAACCAGGATGTACACACTGGCAAACATGTTGAGGAAACTGAGAGTGCTGTTGAATTTGCACATGAACTGGCCAAAAGGCCAGTGGAAGCCCATGGCCGTATAAGCCACGCTGAGAGGGAGGAAGGCTGTGAAGAGGAAGTCTGCTACAGCAAGGTTCAGAAACCAGACTGTGTTGACCGTCCTTTTCATTTTGAATCCAGTAACCCAAATGACAATGCCATTGCCCACCACTCCAAGTACAAAAGCCAGACTGTAGACTATGAGTGACATGATGTTAAGAGATTTCCTGAGATCTGTATTCTCATCATAATCATCATCATCATAGTCATCTTCATACTCGGATGAGTTGTAATTGAGAGGACTTTTTGTAAAATTGTATGGATCCATCATTGTATCTTCAAACCTAGTTTGACAGAACAAATATGGTATTTAGTAGTTAATTATAAGCAGTCAAGATATACCTAGACTGAGAGAAGCATAAAAAAATATTTTTTTTTTAGCATAAGAAAAAAATGGAGAATTTTTTTAACATTTTTTTTATTTGTCCTCGTCCTTTGTAGAGGACGCCATGACTAAGTTATTAAAAAAAATAATAAACAGATATGAAAAGGCATGTAAAGGCAAAACAATGCCACACTATCAATTCTTGCTAAATATTGAAGTTTATTAACAAAAGCAATGTTTCGGTCCACTGTCCTTCATCAGGCATATACATACTATTAAAGTCAAAACATTTTTAAATACACTCCCAACCAATGAGTGACATCGACATGTGGACCAATCACTAACTCATACATCATAAATAACCAGGACTCAAATATCCAATAAAAAACACTTTACAACATTACAAACAGATGATATTACACAATTTAAACGCAAAGTTAATCGTTTTTGTAAAATCACAATATCAAAAATTCAAATCTTGACAGAGTTACAATATCATCCCATCTTGATCAAACAGACACTCAGATATACAATAAGAACACTTTACAACATTACATTAAATAATGCTTCATCATTTAACCCCAAGGGTGATAAAGTTTGCAAAAGTCACAATCCAAAACAACTCACGTCTTAATAAAAGGCTATCAATGTCACCACTTCTTGGTGGAACAGACACCTTTTCAATCCCCAAGAAACGTAGGGAGGACACATCATGATTAAAAGAGAGGAAATGCGCAGCAACTGGGTAAGTAATATCTTTTCTCCTAATGGAGCTCTTATGCTCACTGATCCTTTGTTTCAATTGACGAGATGTTTTCCCCACATAACACAGACCACATGGACATCGAATAAGGTACACAACATGGGTAGAAGCACACGAAATAACAGAGTTAATTTTATATTTTTGACCTGTTCTTGGATGACAGAAAACAGCAGTTTTAAATGTATTGTTACACTGTGCACAATTACTACAACGATAATTTCCATTCTGTATAGGACTCAATAAATTTTGAGATGCAAGAGGAGCAGCACAATGAAAACGGGCATGCACCAGAAGATCTCTTAAGTTTCTGGAACGTTTATACTCAGTCATTGAAGGGTGTTGGAAAAGATGACTCAACTCGGGGTCCGAAGATAACAAATGGCAATATTTTAAGAAATATTTCTTATCTGATAAGATGTTTATGAATAAGTAGTAATAAAGGTAAATTAATGTTTTTTTGTACGTTTTATCTTCTTGTTTAACAACTCTGTACGTGGTTTTCGAAAAGTATCAAAAGCATCATTAACCCATTTTGTGGGATATCCTCTATCCAAGAATTTCTTTTTCATAATGCCCGACTTTTCAACAAAATCAGAATCTGAACCACTTTCTGCAAGATAGTAT
>JADLZN010004787.1:0-93037 GCA_018155175.1 Sinocyclocheilus anophthalmus
GTCATAACTGCATTTATGGAGTTGTTGACCTGCATCATATTTGTTAATAGTCAACTATATGAAATATAAAATGACATACAGGTCAGGGGGCGGGGCCAGTGCGTTAACTGCATTAAAATAATTAAAATAATTTAATCGCTACATAAAATCATTAAATTTGAGCAGACACCAAAATGGCAATAAAAAGTAGGAACAACAGATTCAACAGAACAGCATCACAGTGTTCTGTTGAACTTTTAGTGATGGTATAAAGAGATCAGACAGAAATACACACTGTGGTAAGATTCAATTATGGGACAATCGAAACTCATTTTAAAAAGGAAATCCAAAGTAAGGAATGATTCTTTCATCAGCAGGGTTAATTTTATACTGTGATGGCACCCACAGGCATCTGTTTTGTTGGAAACACCCTCCATAGCAGAAATTTAATGACTAGCTCAACTAGCAGGTTCCTGTTTTTTTTTTCTTCTTCTCTCTAGTTGCTTGAAATACCATTTCACATTCAGTGAACACAACAGTGAAACGGAAGATAAGGTTTCCTCACAGGAAACATTGTGCATGGACTCAGCCATTAGAATGCTGCCATTAAATTGAATAACTGCCAACACAATAAGAACAATTATTCTATTAAACATAATTCTTAAATGCTTATAGTTAAATGAGCCATTTGTGAACACATGATGCCGGAGAAAAAACACAAATCTAAAACATGAAATGTGCTAATACGTTATATTACAACAATGAAGTGCTAATCTAAAACAGCTCTTTTAAGACACTGGAAATGTCTCTGTCACATGTTTTATTTTATCACAGCGTATCTGCAGGATTTTTTTAATCCACCACATTTACACATTTGTGCTGCGCAAAAATATGGGTCTATTTTCACGTTAATCTAAACAAAAACATTAGACGGCCTGACTAAAATAAAGTAATAAGCCCGACCAAGTAGCCATGGTTTACAGTGAATTTATAACAGCTAAGGGGCGTTGTTAGGTACGCGTCGTACCTAACAACGCCCCTCAGCCGTTATAAATTCACTGTAAACCCGGCTTCACAGGGCTGTATTGCTCGCGTAGTTACCTAACAACGCCCCTCAGCGTTATAAATTCACTGTAAACCACGGCGTCACGGGGCTTATTGCTCGCATCGTACCTAACAACGCCCCTCAGCCGTTATAAATTCACTGTAAACCACGGCTTCAAGGAGCTTATTGCTTTTATAAAACGGTTAATCCATATACGTAGTAAGGTTTCACAAAACAGAGCAAATAAAGTGTAAGATACAAATAAAAAACAGTATTCTCCACCAAACAATGTGTCCTCAGAAAACTTTGTGGGGCCAAGCACCAACAAAGTAAACAAAGGGTAGTTTTGTGTTGATTTCTATAACGTTTTTGACGCGGCTAAACAAATCAGAATCAAGGACCGGACCTATCCGTTTTATAAATGCAAAATCATTCTCCGCCAGCAGGTGGCGCCATAGATATGTAGAGATGCCCCATTCGACGGCTCCAGGCACGTAGATGCGGCCGCCATCTTGGAACGGTCAACTTGGTGATTGACGCCAATTTGACCGTTACAGTATGGCGGACGGATTACGTATCGGCCCATAGAAACAGTCGCTAATGAGACATCTAAGTGTGGGTGTGTATTTATAATATATGGGTGGCGCTTTCGGACGGCAGGAAAAGATAGGGCATAGCGGTTTCCTGAAAAACCCGTACAAAGCACGCTGGGGTTTAGAAGTGTGCTTGTAGGCATTTAAACAGAGGTAAATAAAAGAAAGCCATGTAAACATCGGTTACCTTCAGAGACACATCATTGTAGAGACACTGAAGACTGGCGTAATGATGCGGAAAATTCAGCTTTGCATCACAAGAATAAAGTACATTGAGCATATATTCCATAGACAAATGTTTGACTTAAATCAGTATTTCATAATATTTTTTACTGTATAAATAAATGCAGCCTGGGAAATCAAAACATCTTAATATGTCCATGGCGCTTGAAATTTGTATTAATTTACATAACTTTTCCAAGTCTAGATCTCTTAACTTCTAAAATCTGGCCTCCTCAAATATCCAGATCGCAGGAATCGAGGTTCTTCAAAGAGGAAAAAAATGTTGCTGAGGCTGAGAGAAATTAAAATAGGAAATATATATATTTTTTAAGCAGATTTTAAAACTGGTTTTGTCTCACTTTAAGCCCCCTTGGAACTTGTCTGAGGCCTCCTGCTTGAGAACCACTGCCCATATACTGCTTGATTTACATACGATTACAAAATCAGTTTTCCTGTGAGAAAAGTCTCTCTTAAAACATACAATTGACTCAACGAGACTCACAGTCACTATTCTTTGCCTGTATTTAGACCAGACTTGCTGGCAGTCAGAATGAGCGCTTCAGAGGAAATCATGGGGATTCTCCAGAACGTCTGGACCAAACTGCAGGCTCTTCCTCAAGCCCACCCGCTCACGCAGACGGCGTTTCTCATCATCCTGCTGTTCTTCTGTAAGCTCCCTTTCACTACGCTATCATTACATCTCTGCGCTGTGGCTACATCTGGTGTAATTTAGGAAGAGGTTTTATTTGAACACAAGGCGGAGATCTTATGAGAGCGTCTACTGCGATTAGAGGCTTCCACCAAGCGCGCATCCGTACTTAGCTTGCTATTTTAGTGAGGGTACGGCACTTGAACTGACATTAAAAACTCTTAACAAGCAGTTGACTGTAAATGTGGGAGGACATATGTTAAAGTTTCAGGTTTCTAATGTCAAAAATCCAAGGGTTTGAGTCGTTCCGCAGATCGGACTCAATGCACTTTCTGGACTGGAAGGGCTGTCTTGAGTTCTAAACGTTAAGAATTTTCATTGTCGGTCTCTTTTTTTTCGTTAGCGTTTATGTAATCTAGAATAGCTAATAAATTCATGTTTCATTTATAAAGAAGAATGTCTTGGTTTATATAATTTCAAGGTTAAACTATGCCAAAACGATCCTTGCTTGCTACCTTAACTCATAGCCTAATTATAATTATTACCTCATTGTGTGGACTGTGGCCAAGTAAACACATATTAAATTTGTTAAAAGATACCAAGAATCGCTGGCTCGCTGGACGACCTTTATTTGAAGTAAAACTAACAAATTTGGAATGATTGGATCAGGTGGATTTGGGACATTCAGACCCAGTTCTAGCAAAACCTGAATAAATTAATAATCATTAATTCCCTATAATTACAAGTTAATAATGAATAAATAAATGATAATGTCATTACATATACAATAGCTATTCTTAGGGAAACGGAGCAACAACACATGCAATTTTTTTTTTAATACCAGATATTTTGTAGAGTATAATAGGGTAACGGTCTTTATGTGTGTGTGTATTTGTGTGTTGTGTGTGGTGTGTGTGTGTGTGTGTCGAGTGTGTGGTCTGAGTGCATGTGTGTGTGTGTGTGCGTGTCTGTGAGTGTGTGTGTGTGAGTGTCTGAGTGTGTGTGTGTGTGTGTGTGTGTCTGAGTGCGTGAGCGTGTGTGTGTGTCTGAGTGCGTGTGTGTGAGTGTGTGTGTGAGTGCGTGTGTGTGTGTGTGTTTGTTTGTGTGTGTTTGTGTGTGTGTGCGTGCGTTTTTGTGACAAATGAGGACCTAAATTTGTATAATGACAAGGGTATGACATAGTATTACAAGGAGAAGGTGACTTTTCGGGACATTACCCCATGTCCCCACTTTTCAAACGCTTATAAATCACACAGAATGGAGTGTATTGAAAATCTGAAATAGCACAAAGTGTGTGTGTGTGGTGTGGCGCTGTATCGGCTTCTCTTGGAAAGGTGAGAGTGTTTCTGAAGTGTTTCTATTGGCGTTTTGCAGGGAAAGCCCCTGAGCTCATGAGGCATGTCATTCCCCAGAAAATTACTGCAATTACTTTTCCATAACAGCACTGAAACACAGTATACATTGAGGAGAACAGTTTCCATGTGAAATACACTCTCGCTCATGCATGTATTTATGCGTTATGTGTGTAAAGTAGAAATAAGCCTGTAAAAACTTCACAGTAAACAATCGCTGCACAGTCTGGAACGATTCCTCGTGTCCAGATCCAGCTGTTTAGTGTCTGGATATGGACATAAATATATGTTTATTTAATAAATAATAAATCAATAGTAATATTATATTTATTTTAGTTTTCTAGAAACGAGATAAATAAATATATATTCTTTATTAGCTGTCTTTCTTTTTTACACTAATATCAATTGTTACTCTTTTTTAGTGTTTTAGGGAATATTTATTGTATTTTGTCATCAAATCATGAAATGAGGAAAACAATCAATCTATTGCTATAAATATAGATGCTGACATGACATAAATATCTATACTATCTATTCTATTATAATTAGTAATAATTTATTTAGAACATACAAGTGTATTTGAAGATGTCTAGAAAAAATAAACTAAATATTAATAATACTTAAATATATTTTCAAAAATGTAGTTATTTATTATTAGTTATTAGTTGTTATATTATCATTACTATTTTTTTTGTTTTTTTTTATTTTCACACACACACACACACACTCACTTTGATCTATGTCTATAAATTATGTAAGAATAAAATATGGACAATAAAATATAAGTTTGCAGACTTCCACATAACATCCACACTGGCCACCCAGTCAGTGAAGCAATCTGAGCCTCAGATCTCTGCTTGTTTTAAATCAGCTCAACATCCTTTACCTGCGTGATTTAGACGCGTGTGAAGTTTCCCGTGAGAGAGCCGCGGGTCTGGTACAAACACAAGCCTCCATTCAGACGGCCGGAGCTCTTGAACGGGCCGGGCCCCTGAAAAACAGGGAAACAGTTCGTCAAACTCTGGGCTCCTGTCGATGACAGTCCCGGTGTGTCTCTAGCGTGCAGTTGCCTCGTCACACTCTCAGGTTGCACTGAAAACTCCCAGCATGCCGCAGGAGAGCGGCCTCCATCAGGGTTTGGTTCGGAAAGAAACGGACCATTTTGCACGTTTGTTAGACATTTTGATCAGCGTATTAAAATATACAACATTATGATATGTAACCCTGGCACAAAACAACTGATACAACTATTTGAAAATCTGGAATCTGAGGGTGCAAAAAAATCTAAATATTGAGAAAATCATCTTTAAAGATGTCCAAATGAAGTTCTTAGCTATGCATATTCTAATCAAACATTAAGTTGGATATTTCAGTAGGAATTTACAAATATCTCATGGAAAATGACTTTACTTAAATCCTAATGATTTTGGCATACCGAGAAAATGTATAATTGTGCCGGTGATTGGTGAGGTGTGTGAGTGAGTGTGGAGGGGGTTGTGTGTGTGCGAGAGAGCGGGTGGGTGTGGATGAGCGAGTGTGAGTTGTGTGTGTGGTGGTGTGTGTGAGGCGAGTGTGAGTGTGTGTGTGTGGGTGTGTGTATGTATGTGTGTGTGTGTTTGTGTGTGAGTGAGTGTGTGAGTGAGTGTGAGGGAGTGAGTGAGTGAGTGAGAGAGAATGAGTGAGAGAGAGTGTGTGTGTGTGAGTGAGAGTGCGTGAGTGAGTGAGTGAGTGAGTGTGTGTTTGTGTGGTGGGTTGTGTGGTGTGAAGTGAGTGAGACACTGGAGGTTTAGGAAAAAAGGTCCTTCTGTTAAAGACAGAGAAAGATGTAAATCGTCTCAAGGTCTGATCTGATGTCTCGTGCTTGCACGCTTTGTATTTTAATGATACTCTGAATTTAAATCAGTGTTCTTAGTATTTCACACTATTAGTTTTTTTTTTAAGATATGATTTTTATTTTATTGAATTTATTAGTTTCATTTTTGTTTGTTAACATAGTTTTTTTCCATAAATTGATATATATGTCTTTTATGCATTTTTATTAGTCAAATAAAATCAAAATCAGTTTGAGTTTCTTTAGTACATCAAGTGAAACTAAATGAAATTAAATTTTGCTTGGCGACTAGATAAAACAATTTATATCTATATTTGTTATATATAGATATATTTTTTTTATTTAAAGTTATTTTATTTCAAGTAACAAAAAATGTTTTATATATTTTTTTTATTAGTGTAATTTCATGAATTATTCAGTTTGGTGTAATGACATTTCATTTGTTACAATTTAGTATTGTGTGTTTTGTCATTGTATTGTTGTTTCAGCGTATTACATATATATTAATTACATCTGAATGTCAATTTGTTATTAGTTAAAAACTAAATGAAACTGAGGAAATATTGTCATGGGCACTAGCTGAATATAATACGTTTAGTTTTTATATATATTTTATTTTATGTAATGTCTGTTTTATTTTAAATCATTTCAAATAATCTTTGTGTTCTAATATTTGTTAACAATAATAACCCTGATTTAAGTGCAGCTCTCACTCCTAAAAGTTACTGCATGCATGTGGTCTTTGAGACTTTCAGTTGCCTGCTTTAAACTGTTTGAAATATTGCTTTTTTAATGTCTGTAAATCATTAGATACAGGCCTAAAACATGATTTTTAAGTGAGATCCCTAAAGCGATTCAATCAATCTTGTCTGTGATGATTGATTTTGAAGAGCAGAGTTTATCTGTTCTGGATAAGAGAGAGAAAAAGATGGTTTAGGGTTTGGAATTAAATTACATCAGCATTAGAGATTAAACATCCTTTTTTTTGTTATTATTAAAGCCATCAATCAGCTTCTCATCACTGTCATTCAGAATGCTGAACACTGGTCGCCGTGGAGACCCTCTGCCCGTCGCCATGACACAGAGGAGGCGGGTTATTAGAAAAAGTCTAAATATATTTGCTATCTTGTGCTTGTATGCACAGAATGTGTCATTGTTATACTGTAGGGGGCGCTATTATACATCTTCTGTACAGAATTTCCCCCCCAAAAAAAACACAAGTGAAGAAGAAACCGAAACAACAGATGCTTCCACATGTATTCTGACACGATCATCAGACATAAAACAGCAACAAAACTGTGTAACGTTATGGAATAAAAAGTCGACCAATGAAGAGGTAATAATAACTATCAAGCATTGGGGTGTTGATTGACTTTATCTACATTTTGATTATCATTCTGAATCCAATTAAAAGTCTTTTTTCAGCTTTTTGTTCAAAATCTTGTTAATTTCTTTATTTTTAAAATTTTTTTATTTATAAAACTTACCCACATTCAAGTGTTTAAAAAAGAATGCATGAAGCTAGAATAAAGTGTTTTTGTTTACAAGCAGATACCCTATTCTTTCTTTTTGTGTTTTGTATGTTCAGATATTCATAACAAAATATATACAAATTAATACCTAAATAGGGACATAGTAGTATACTTAAAGTGTGATGTAAAGTTCACTTAAAGAACTTACGAGTATACTTGCAGTAAAAAACTACTAAACTAGTAGTTTACTGAAACATGCTACTACAAGTATTTAATTAGTAAAATATCAGCATACCTATAAGTTCACTTTTAGTATAGTTGCAGTACAAACTAAAACATAGATGTAAACTAGTTGTGTACTCAAAGGTTACTACTGTAATACTTAAAATATACTTTTACATACTAGAAAGTGGGCCAATTTAGTCCGAATGAGTATTGAACTAGTACACTTACAAGTATACTACTAGTACACTGATATTTGTATACTTACTACATAAAGTATACTTAAAAATATACTTGAACTTTACTTAAGTATACTTAATAAAATAAAATTGAAGTATACTACTTTTTGGTAAGGAGGCCTAAAGGATAGTTCGAAATGATATTCTGTCATCATTAAATCCTATGTTGTTAAAAAATGCATGACTTTCTTTCTTCTGCCAGATGCAAAGTCACAAACAGCCGTGTTTTCCTACACTGTGGGGGGGGGGGGGGGGGGGTAATCTATTTTTTTATTAAATTTTTTAACATAAAACATAAGATTACACCACCCTGCATCGTATTTGCTGAATGAAATCCAATACTTGTTTCTCACTAAATTTGGTTGCTGATTCCAAAAATAGTGTCTATTTTGCTGTACCACATCTCACTTTCTCACAAAATATGATGTTTAAATAGTATTTTGTAGCATGTTTACTTTCAACAACCATTTGTAAGGTGAAGAACTCTTTTACTATCCCTTATTATGTGGGTGTTTTAGTACATCTAAATGGTGACCGAAAATTACAGATTGTTTTTTTTGTTTGTTTTTTTTGACAATTAATAAATTTTTTTACATTAAATGGAGTATTTGAACATATTTGTCCACTCTTTTGCATGTTGTAAGTTAAATTATGAATTTTGAAAATACTTTCCTTTGTCATAAAAACAGAAATGTTAAAAATTTGACTACTTTTGTTATTTTGATAAATGCATTAAAGCTGATACATAATAATTTTGTGTAAAAACTGTATGTGATGGAAAGTATTTAATGATATTTTACAAATGCATCATATGAAACAGCAGGGTCATCAAATTAGGCAATATTAGGCCAGTCCGCAGTTTTTTTGTTTGTTTTGTTTTAATCAGTGTGTTACTTGTGGTTTCTATTTAATTATTTGCTAAATTGTCTAGCGATTATGAGTGAAAATTATTTCAACGTAAATTCTACACCAATTTTTTTTTCAGTGTATAAAAGTAAAAGGGGTCACAAGCAACAACCATTTTTCTCCACTGACTCTCATTGTATGGACTTTTTTAAGCATCTTTTGTGTTCCAAAGGGTGAGTAAACGATGACATGAATATGACAGGACTATCCATTTAAGACATAAATACATTATTGTTTGGCAATGAAACGGTCCAGTAAAAGGTCATTTCACAATCCATGGAGCTGCATATGCGAACACAAGCTTACGTCTCAGATCAAAAACCTGCACACGTGCCTTCAGCATGCCGTGATTTCCTCTTAATGCAAAAGCCCTGTGAGTGGGAGCAAGAAAACGGAAGAAAGCGAGAGGAGGGGTTGATGCCCGAGAACCGGGCTCACAGCCGAGTCTGACTTTCAAAAGTAATTTGTCCCACTCAGTGAGGGTAAATAAAAGTCTCTTATCCTGATTAATCTAGCCATCTACACTGAACAAGGTGAATGGAAGGTGGCACAAATGAGGGTGAAGAATGTTTGGTGCGCTAGTGTAAACAGCCCCTGGGTCAGGCTCCGCTCCATCACTCATGGCAGGGGCTGCCCCCTTGGGTTCAGGGCCCGACCATTTATTTAGAGCCAACAACAGCCGCGGTGAGGTCACAGCAGTGATTAGATGGGGAGAGAGGGGAGGCGATCACATAGAGTCTGGGTTATTCCCACAACTTCCTCTACTCTTTTCTTTCCGTTATGCGTTCATCACACACAGAGAATGTTTAAAACAACACACTACTAGCTGAAATTTCTATAATTACTTTGAATATTCAGAGCACACTGCATGGAGTACTGTATCCCACAATGCAACGCACCTGAATTGAAGTAGCCAAATCTCATTCATGTCTCATTATTTAAAGCGACCGACAAATGTTTCGGCTTAAAATACAACAACATATACAAATAAAATATTTAAACTGCAAGGTAAAGGTTTGGACACAAACATAAACTAATTTTGTTTACTAAAAACTATTTTAAAGAATTTGTATTATTCTAAAATGTGGTAAATAGTACTAAAGTATGGGTTGGTGTCCAAACGTTTGACAGATAGTGTATTTTTGAGATGATAGCTGGCACCACATGCTGAACAACATGCAAAATACTTAAGTCTTAAGACAACATTTTAAGGTGCAATAGGTGATTGTCTTCAGAAACTTTTTTGTTATGCTGGTTGAAAGTCTACTCTCTTCACATCCTGATAGCAATCATTACATTACATCATGCAACAGTCAAACACGTCCATGTTTACATAGAAAAACTATTGAAAAGCAGCGCAATCGAATAAAACACCTGTGAAGAACTACTAACGTTACTGTATGTCTGATATTTCATGTTTGCATCATGGTGACAGGCTGAAAGCTGCTGTTCATTGGTTTTACAGAACATTTATAGTAAATAATAGTCACATATGCAACAATATGAGGGTGGGTAAAACAAATTTTCAATTTTGAGTGAACTATTCTTTTAACTATAACTTAAAAGTTAAATCACTTGCCAGTTACAATACCATCAGCAGTTGCTATCATTAATTTCTCACCGTGTCAGGTTATGAGACACATCACTGGGCTGTAGGCTAGGCTACAGCAAGCAGGGAATTCATGAATGCTGATTGGAGAGAGCACATGGTTGTAGTTTTATTGGATCACAGGCTGTAAAAAGTTCTTTGACAGACCACCTCAGCCTCTTTCAGCGCAGATAAGTGAAAAAGTGAGTGGCGTGACATGTGGCCAAGTTTGGTGACCCATACTTGGAATTAGTGCTCTGCATTTATCCCATCCAAAGTGCACACACACAGCAGTGAACACACACACACACCGTGAACACACACCTGGAGCAGTGGACAGCCAATGCTGCGGCACCCGGGGAGCAGTTGGGGGTTCGGTGCCTTGCTCAAGGGCACCTCAGTCGTGGTATTGAAGGTAGAGAGAGCGCTGTACATTCACTCCCCCCACCTACAATCCCTGCCGGTACGAGACTCGAACCCAAAACCTTAGGGTTACGAGTCCGACGCCCGAGATAGGCATTTACTTTCCACATCTCTCTAGGCCCCAGGTTCAACCCACACATGCCCAAATGTCACTGACAGCATTATTAATGCAGATCTACAGATGAAGTACACTCGCTGACCCTGGACTTCACAGAATGCCATTAGTTTGTCATTAGCTCCATGAAACATGCAGCTTTTTACAGTGTGCACAAATACATAGTAAAATCAAATGGGAAAAAAACCCATAAAGGTTGCATTTGTCACCCGACTGGCACGGCATGCATTACAGCTTCTACAGCCAAACAATAAACAAATATACAAAGGGCTAATGCTGTCACACGTTCTCCTCTGAAGATCGTAGAATTGTGATGTGATGTAATGTGATGTGATTTGCATTCAAAGGATTTTGATCAGAATAAAATGGGCTTTGGTTTTTTTTTTTGGCCATAGCCTTAGCCTACAACACTACAACAGTACACTCTAAAAAATGCTGGGTTAAATACAAAACCCAGTGTGGGTAAAATTGGGACAAAACCAGCAATTGTGTTGTTTTGACCCAGCGGTTGGGTTAATACCCAGAAGGTTGGGTTAAACATTTAATCCAACCGCTGGGTCAAAACAACTCGATTGCTGGGTTTGTTCCTATTTTACCCAGCACTGGGTTGTATGTAACCCAGCATTTTTTAGAGTGTGTGTGCGACCCAAGTATGAGTCCTGGCTTGAGGTTCTTTCTCTATCACATGCCCAGTACACTCTAAAAATGCTGGGTTAAATAAAACCCAGTGGTGGGTAAAATAGGGACAAACCCAGCAATTGGACTGTTTTGACCCAGCAGTTGGGTTAAATATTTAACCCAACCTTCTGGGTAGTAACCCAACCGCTGGGTCAAACAACCCAATAGCTGGGTTTGTCCATATTTTACCTAGCACTGGGTTGTATTTAACCCAGCATTTTTTTTGAGTGTACTTACTACCTAATCCTTATCTAAATAAAGACAGAAAGCCCACAAATATAACTGCATTGCATAAACGGAACTAAAACTAAAATGACAAAAAAAAACGCGAAATAAGATAAAAACATTTTTTTTAAAAACATTAAATATAGGGCCTACATGATTATGATCAATATCAATTTGTTCCATCGTGATTCTTTAATCACAATACACCCCAACAGAGAAAGTCAGGGCTCAACAAAGTCTCGCTTGAGTGTTTTACTGTAAACATCTAAAAGACTTTATGCTGGTGTTCACATACTGTATCTCCTAAATATGATCATTCTGACAGGACTTGAAGGCATACTTTTTGGAAGTCTACACGTCTGAGAGCTTCTTGTGTCCCAACAGAGTATCAAGCATTGACAAAAGTCTTTTTTTTTGCAAATAATTTTAAGAAATATTTTTCCATCATCTACTAGCCAACAGCCATTTCCCAGTATACCACAAACTGTATCGACTAAGCGTTCTTCAAAGTCATTTTATGTACAGTCTCGCTCTCTCTGTAGGATTGTAAGACAAATGCGATATCCCACATCGCATCATTAGACATGAGGCTGTTTAATTAAACCCTCAAGCAATGCCAGCAATAGCCATTATGAGCCTCTCCTCCACCAAGCTTTTAATTAGTCCCTTAGACCCTCTACTTTTCCAGACTCCTTCCACTTATGAACTGCCTTTCAAAGACTTTCCAAACTTCACTCTGTATGTTCTTGAAACCAAAGTCCCAAAGGTTCCTCTGAACAAACAGATGAGTGCCAGCTCTGAGTATAATGGACTTTGGATAGCATGTTTTACTGCCCTCTGTAGGACTCTGGCGGTTTGCTTCAATATAGACTCTGTCTACACTGAAAATTACAATAATAAAAGAGTGAAAGAGAAATATTCATGCAAAGGTTAAGTCTGTGATTTCAGTGCCAAGGACACCAAATAGAAATGCTACATTTGTAATATTATCAAAATATGTTTAATATGTTTTAAAACGGTGTAATGTTATAGGGTTATTTGCATATTCTCTAAAAAGCATTACTCTAAAAATAGTACAAGCAAAACCTTTCAAACATACTGTTTTCTCACATCTACTGACGATTTCCATCTATTTCTACTTAATCCAACCCATAAAAATGTCTTCTTTTCATGTTACCTGTTTTGACACAGTCACAATCAATTCTATTTTTTATTTTACATTTATTAATTATTCTTAATTATCATTAGACGCTACCAAAAGAAGCACATTATAACATACCAGAGACATTTTTTCAGCATACAGCTGTTAAAAAAAAGTTGCTAATGATTGTATAGTTGTAGTGTCTATGTTTTCTGTCTATATTACGCAATTAAGAAAAACATGAGAGATCGATTCCATTCCAAAATTGGATTTTCAAAGTTTTTCAATTTCATGTTGCATTTGTTGCACAAAAGCAGAAAGTCAGAAATTATGGTATGCTATTAGATGAATAATTGCACTGTTCAAAACACGTTTACAGCCCTAGGGCTTTAGGGATAAGAAGAATCATTAAAACTGTTTTAACAAAAAAGCAATAAGTCTGAATACTCAAGACATCTGAAGACTCAATACATCCCAAAATAATGTCCTAAATTATCTAATTTTGTTAAAATACAGCATCCTGAAAAAGGAGTTTCTGTTTATATAAATGTCACGTGGTGTGAAAAAGTGTTGGCCCCCTTCTTGATTTCTTATTTTTTTGCATGTTTGTCACTTTAATGTTTCAGATCATCAAAAAATTTAAATATTAGTAAAAGATAACACAAGTGAAAACAACATGCAGTTTTTAAATGAAGGTTTTTATTATTAAGGGAAAACAAAATCCAAAACTACATGGCCCTGTGTGAAAAAGTGTTTGCCCCCTAAACCTAATAACTGGTTGGGCCACCCTTAGCAGCAACAACTGCAATCAAGCGTTTGCGATAACTTGCAATGAGTCTGTTACAGCGCTGTGGAGGAATTTTGGTCCACTCATCTATGCACAATTGTTGTAATTCAGCCACACTGGAGAATTTTCAAACATGAACCGCCTTTTTAAGGTCATGCAACAGCATCTCAATAGGATTCAGGTCAGGACTTTGACTAGGCCACTCCAAAGTCTTCATTTTGTTTTTCTTCAGCCATTCAGAGGTGGACTTGCTGGTGTGTTTTGGATCATTGTCCTGCTGCAGAACCCAAGTTCGCTTCAGCTTGAGGTCACGAACAGATGGCCGGACATTCTCCTTCAGGATTTTTTGGTAAACAGCAGAATTCATGGTTCCATTTATCACAACAAGTCTTCCAGTTCCTGAAGCAGCAAAACAGCCCCAGAACATCACACTACCACCACCATATTTTAATGCTGGTATGATGTTCTTTTTCTGAAAAGCAGTGTTACTTTTACACCAAACATAATGGGACACACACCTTCCAAAAAAAGTTCAACTTTTGTCTCGTCAGACCACAGAGTATTTTCCCAAAAGTCTTGGGGATCATCAAGAAGTTTTCTGGCAAAGCTGAGACGAGCCTTTATGTTCTTTTTGCTCAGCAGTGGTTTTCGTCTTGGAACTCTGCCATGCAGACCATTTTTGCCCAGTCTCTTTCTTATGGTGGAGTCATGAACACTGACCTTAACTGAGGCAAGTGAGGCCAGCAGTTCTTTAAATGTTGTTCTGGGTTCTTTTACGACCTCCTGGATGAGTCATCGTTGCACTCTTGGAGTAATTTTGGTAGGCCGGCAACTCCTGGGAAGGTTCTCCACTGTTCCATGTTTTTGCCATTTGTGAATAATGGCTCTCACTGTGGTTCGCTGGAGTCCCTAAGCTTTAGAAATGGCTCTATAACCTTTTCCAGACTGATAGATCTCAATTACTTTCTTTCTCATTTGTTTCTGAATTTCTTTGGATCTCGGCATGATGTCTAGCTTTTGAGGATCTTTTGGTCTACTTCACTTTGTCAGGCAGGTCCTATTTAAGAGATTTCTTGATTGCGAACAGGTGTGGCAGTAATCAGGCCTGGGTGTGGCTAGAGAAATTGAACTCAGGTGTGATAAACCACAGTTTTAACAGGGGGGCAAACACTTCTTCACACAGGGCCATGTAGTTTTGGATTTGTTTTCCCTTAATAATAAAAACCTTCATTTAAAAACTGCATGTTGTGTTTACTTGTGTTATCTTTGACTAATATTTAAATTTGTTTGATGATCTGAAACATTAAAGTGTGACAAACATGCAAAAAAATAAGAAATCAGGAAGGGGGCCAACACTTTTTCACACCACTGTATATATAATATATATATATATATACTCGCTCTGTTTCTCCATCGGCGCCTCCTTTTGTCTTTTTTTTTTGTACTTTGTACTTTTGGTGAAAATAAATGTAGCGAAGTTGAATACTTTAGTTCTATTCTACTCAAATAAAAGTACCACAATTTTAATTATACTCAAGAGAGTAGAAAAAAAAATTTACTCAAGTACTGTAACGAAAGTATTAGTAATTAGTTACTTTCCACCTCTGGTGGTAGGTCACGGTTACAATAACTTATAGGACATTAAATACTTTTCTTACTCTGAAAAACACAAGAAAGAAACGAGTGAAATGTACGAGGCTTAAGACAAAGCTATATGGAGACAAAAGGACAGCTGATCTTCCTTGCAGTGGCAAACAACGTCTAATCAGATATCACCCTAAATGTGAATGTGAACTTGCAAGCGTCTTGGTGGAAGAGTCGAGACTCATTATTCCATTTCTATTCATCAAATCCCTGTGAAACTTGTTCAGCTTATGTCTCAGTTGTTGAATCTTTTCACATCCATACAGATATTCACACATTTAAAGGGATACTCCACCCCAAAATGAAATGTCATTAATCACTTACCCGCATGTCGTTCCAAACACATAAAAGCTTTGTTCGTCTTCGGAACACAATTAAAGATATTTTGGATGAAAACCGGGAGGCTTGAGACTGTCCCATTGACTGCCAAGTAAATACCACTGTCAAGACCCAGAAAAGTATGAAAAGCATCGTCAAAATAGTCCATCTGCCATCAGTGGTTCAACCGTAAAGTTATGAAGCGACGAGAATACCGTTTGTACGCACAAGGAACAAAAGAAAAATATTGACTTTATTCAACAATTCGTCTCCTTCGTCTCTCCCCGCATCATCGTAGCGCCATTTTGTAGAATATCCGCTGAACGCAAGCAGCGTACACTATTCTGTGTCAGCCGCACTGCAGGGATTTTCGATCAAATCACAGGCACGTAGAATTCACGTAGAAAAAGTATCTTGTGGAGCATGGCTGACAAGGAGTTAGCGTACGCTGCTTGAGTTCAGTGGGTCTCCAAAATGGCGACGGTGAGGCGGAGAGACAAATGAGGAGACGAATTGGAATAAGTCGTTTTTTTTTTTTTCGCATACAAAGAAAGTTCTCGCCGCTTTCAAAGTAAGGTTTGAACCACTGATGGCAGGTGGACTATTCTGACGATGTCTTTCATATTTTTCTGGGCCTTGACAGTGTTATTTACTAGGCAGTCAATGGGATATTCACAAGCCTCCCGGTTTTCATCCAAACTATCTTAAATTGTGTTCAGAAGACGAAAGAAGATTTTACGGGTTTGGAACGACATGGAGGTAAGCGATTAATGACAAAATTTTCATTTTGGATTGGAGTATCCCTTAAGAACGTTGTCCTTCACTTGTAAACAGGCCAAACTATAATTCAGTGGATATTTTCTAAGAAAAAATGCATCCCTGTAACTGGGATTCGGTCTGGATTAGTGGAAAGGGCCACATTTCTCTACATTCTAGGAAAACGTGAATCATAAGACAGCAATACTCGCAAATGAATTGACAAGACAGAGAGGATTTACTAGTTTTAATGGGACTGGTATTATGAACGGTCCACATTTCAGATTATGTAACCCCAGATCTAAAATTTACTCGAAACTAAAAAAAACAAAAAACAAACATTCTCTTCAAATGCAACTGAATAAAACAATACAAAAATTGAAAACAAATA
The DNA here is from genome assembly GCA_018155175.1 of Sinocyclocheilus anophthalmus. NCBI lineage: Eukaryota > Metazoa > Chordata > Actinopteri > Cypriniformes > Cyprinidae > Sinocyclocheilus > Sinocyclocheilus anophthalmus. Next base: position 16,577 of record JADLZN010004787.1, read on the forward strand.
CAAAGACCAGTTTGAAACTAGTCACGATCTTGAAAAGAATGATGCTCCTCAACACAGCATCATAACACGTCACCGGGCAAATGACAGATAGTTGTTGTGCTTAATCCCGAAGTCTGCTAAATATTTGCAGGAAACTTCAATGTTTCACCAGTCAATTCAATCAAGAAAACCGTACGTGTTTTCCTCTATGGGGATGCTCAGTTGAGTCTTTTCTTTTCTTGTCCTCTGCATCCCACAATGCATTCCGAACAAACCGCGATGCTGCATCTTTGTCCAGACGTGCAGCTTTTCTTTTGTCCGTGATCTCTTTGACTTTGTTCATGTATGTCCTGATCCTATCCTGTGAGGTGAAGGGGGATGTTAGTTCCCTTCTCAATTAGTCGATAAAAACAGTAAACTATCCTTCATAAACAATGCAATTTACCTTCACATACTGCATTTCTGTTCACAGATTTAATACATGCCCCGTATAATAAAAATAAAGTTCTAGTTTAAATTTAAGTTGAGCTCTATAGACTGAATTTGTGGCATAAAGTGGATTATCACAGAAAAAAAAAAAGTTGCTATGAAACTAGTGATTAAAATCACTTTGCACCTAGTCTGTGCAAAATTATATCCAATATTTGAACAGTTTTCATGACCGTGATCACCATTTGTGACCAGTGTTGTGCAAAAATTTCATATTATAGGAAAAAATATATAAAAAAATAAAGTACAGGCAATTATTTACTGTGGTAATCCACATTGTCACAAATGCTGCTGATGAATTTTTACTTAAATTAAACCTAAAACATAAGTAAAATGACAAACTTATCTTACCAGCTCTTGTTTAATCGCATGGTCTTTCGGATTGACTCCTTGTGTCACCAGATACACTGAGAGGGAAAGTTAAATCTGGTCATAACCTGTTAACTTTCATTACACGTGACGTGAAAGTAGGTGTGCGCGATATATATCGTCTGCGATAATATAGTAATTGTTGTTTTAACGACGTGTGATTTGATATTATCGAGTATATCACGAAAAGCAAACAAAACACCTACAGAATGCGCGCATACATTACATGATGAAGTCTAGCAGGTTAGACTAGTGCGCATTTAGAGTGCGTTCTTTCACAGCACGATTCAGTCTAATAAAATGCATTGTAGAATTTAACAATCAAGACAAATGATGGCAGAAAATTGTATATTGACCACTTCGTAAGTTACAAATTCACACGAAGCGTTGCCGTTTTTCCCAAAAATACTCATGATTACAAATGTGGACATGAAATTCAATAGAACAATAAGTAATTTAAGAGACGTACTGTTTTAACACATATTGCTGTTTGTGCTCATTTCGCCAACTAAAAAACCTATCCGGATACAGCACCGTGTTTTGGTCTCTGAGCAACATGACGCGTTTCGTTCTTGAATGAATAAACCGGTTTAAAGATGTGTTTTCAAATCGCAATGATCCGAGTACCAGTGATTGTGCCAGTGGTCTTTCTTTTGATTTTTTCATGTTTTAAATCATTTCAAAATATCTGTATTCAACGTTTTATGTTTAATATATCAAAACATGATTTATTGCCTTTGTAATTGCAGGTTAAATGCATTCATGTTCTGCACTAAATAACAGTGTGTAAATACATCTAAATGCCACTACAGATGCAGCTTCTGTGTTGACTTAATTTGCTTGGTAACAGCCCAAATAACTTATTATTATTATTCACTGATTAAATGTAAGAATTTGACTCAAAAGACAATGGACACTTTTAGAAAAAATGGCTTTATAAAGGTAAAAAAAGCATAAACGCAAAAAGCAGTTTAAACGTAGGGAAAAGAGTCATATATCAGTATGAACGACCCCCACCCCAGACTATGAAGAATATTAAAAACATTAGGAGTCTTCGGCAGTCCTTAAGGTACCAGCACAATAACACATTCAGCAAAATATTGTCTAATTGTCGTTATCGGTAAAATCCCAGAAAATATTGAGATATTTTTTTTTTGTCAATATCGCACACCCCTACGTGAAAGCAAACCATGAAGGTGTAAATCTTACTCCAGAACATTGAGTTGAGGGCATATGCAGACATCAGATCCAATTTAGCTCGATCAAGAGGATCCATCTTAAATCAGGTACAAAAAGATTTGAAAAAATAAGCCATTCATATGTGATAATGTTCATATAACTGCTCATTTGTGCATTTGCTTTCACATACTTTCAGCAGATTGTGACTTCTGGATACGGACACGAGCGTTTGGACCATATTCTGGACAGAGCTCAAAGAGGAATCAAAATCATTCAGGTTTTCCTCAATTTCAGTGGGATTATCCTCTGCTGGACCATCATCAGCCATCGTATGAACACACTGAAAACATAATGATATATTATTCAAAATTATTTCATATAAATCAAGAGTTCCTACCAATGAATTTAGTTTGTGGGTTTTTAAATTAAAAACATGCACTAACAAAGACCAACTCCAAACTATATTTCATAACTGAGCATAGCTGAAAAACTAAAAAAATCCACGACTTCTCCATGATATTTTATGATTTTATTAACTTGACTTTTTTAGGCCTGGAAATGTAAATTATGATACTTGACTATATGTGGGCATACATAACAGATGATTAAAGACACCCTAACCCAGATTATGTTAACGCTGTAGCATTATATATCACTCGAAGCATATCAAACTAATAATAAGTATAAAACATACGAGATTATAACAAGTAGAGTCCAGCTTTTTCCACGTGCGTTAGTGACTGCGTGTAATAAAAGCACATTTAGTGTCGCTGACTGAAAAAATCAATGAGACGCCATCGAAGACAGCTCATTAAACACTTATTAAAATCATTGTTACGCATAAAACAAGTCGATGTTATTTATAAAGCTCTTACCTGTAACCACACGCGACACTGAGCCTTCACTGAACACAGAAAAAAAACACGCGGGCGGTTTCAAAATAAAAGCCATGCAAGTAACAGTAACTTCTTCTTCTTCTTCTTCTTCATGTTTAATGGCAGGTGGCATCCAACGTTAAGGCGCATTACCGCCACCTACTGTACTGGATAGTGGACCAGAGTGACTGCGAACTGATATATATACTATAACCAGTGTTGGGGGAAGTTACTTTTAAAAGTAATTCATTACAATATTGCATTACTCCATAATAAATTTAACTAATTACGTTACTTAGTTACTTCTTGTGGAACGTTATGCGTTACGTTACTTTTGCTTTACTTTCGCGTTACTTTTTAAATATGTGCAGGGCTTGATTGTTTTTAATATAATAAGTTCTGTTTATAGCAAATATAAAAGCCCTTTCACACCAAAAAGTGTAATGAATAAACCTCAGGCTGAAGCTAAAGTAAATTCACGTCTGTACAGTAGAACGCAGGAGAAGAAACACTCTTCAGCAATAAAAAAAACAAAGCACAATTGTTAGTTTATCTAAAGTCATTTTTGCCTATTAGTATGTTTGAACTGGATCATCAAAGGACAGCAGCAAAGACATTAGTTAATAAAATGGAATTAGATACATTTGTGTTAACATATTTAATTATTTTTGGGGTAGGTTTGCGTTTGTTTCATATTCTGAGTTTGCATTTCACTGTTTTAATTAATTTTGATGAATACTAAATCAGATTTTTTTGTGAGTGGGAAGAATTAATGCACATTCACATTTAGTCTAGAACTACAGTAACATCATGGTCACACAGCGCACACAACGCCTCTGTACTCCCGATTTCTCCCAACATGGGGACAGGAGAGCTGTCAGTCAATAAATGGGAAAACAAAGTAACTGGCATTACTTTTTTGAAAAAGTAACTCAGATATTCTCCTGTAAATTAAAAAGTAATGCGTACTTTACTAGTTACTTGAAAAAAGTAATATGATTACGTAAATCGCATAATTGTAATGCGTTACCCCCAACACTGTGTGATCGTATTACTAATATATATAGATATATATATATATATATTATATAAATTATAATAATAAAAATAACAATATCTTTATATTATGTTAACCCAGTTTCCTCAAGAATACAATTAAAGAATTATTAATTCCTGTTTGACCGAGTATTTGCTTTGCATCTAGTATCTCCTGTGGTGTCCTTCTGAATATTTCTCTTTCTGTAATATGTTTTTGGCAGTGACATAGAACATGTTCTACTGATTCCTCCTCCTGACAATACTCACACAGACATGTGGGATGTTTTCCAATTAGATGTAATGTCTTATTTAGTCTTGTGTGACCCAGTCTTAACCTTGATATTATATTTTCCTACTTGGTACTTCACCCTGTCATCTGCATCCTTCCCACTTCTTTCTGGATGTTATAAAGATGTCTGCCTGTACTTCCCTTGTCCCATTTATCTTGCCATTTACTGATGATTTTACTTTTAATTATTGTCTTTATTTCTGCTTATGCAAGTAACTTTACAGTGCACAGTGTTAAATATCAAACATTTTAACTTACAGGGCATTATGCAGTGTGTTTTTTACACTAATACACTAAGTAAATATCACACTAATAATTAACCACAGTGCACCTAAACAGTATTTATACTATAAAGTAATGGTAGGGTCATCCTCCCCGTTGAAAAAACCAGATTGTGGGTAGGTAGGTTTTGACACTGAGGCTGCTTTAAGATTGTCCTTGCGGGTTAGGCTGGTCCCTTGGGCAAAGGACCAGTTTAAACCGGCAAAGGACCAGCTTAAACCAGCAAAGACCCAGCAAAGGACCAGCTAAGACGCAAAAGGAACAGCATAAACCAGAAAAGGACCAGCAAAAGGACCAGCATAAACTAGCACATGACCAGCATAAACCAGCAAAGACCAGCATAAACCAGCAAAGGACCAGCATAAAACCGCAAAGGACCAGCATATAAACCGGCAAAGGACAGGTAACCCCAGCAGAAGGACCGCAAAGGACCCAGCAAGAAACCAGCAAAGGACGCTTAACAGCAAAGGACCAGCAAGGGACCAGCAAGGGACCAGCTTAAACCAGCAAAGGACCAGCATAACCCAGCAAAGGACCAGCAAAAACCAGAAAAAGAACCAGCAAAAACCAGCAAAAGACCAGCTTAAACCCGCAAAGGACCAGCATAAACCAGCAAAAGGACTAGCATAAACCAGCAAAAGGACCAGTTAAAACCAGCAAAGGACCAGCTTTAAACCAGCAAAGGACCAGCATAATCCAGCAAAGGACCAGCTTAAACCAGCCAAAGGACCAGCATAAACAAGCAAAGAACCAGCACGGCCAGCTTAAACAGACCACGGACTAGTATAAACCAGCAAAGGACCAGCAAAGGACTATCTTAAACCAGCAAAGGACCAGCAAAACCAGCATAAGGAAGCATAAACCAACAAAGGCCCAGCTTAAACCAGCAAAAGGACCAGCAAAGGACCATTTTAAACCAGCAAAGGACCAGCATAAAAACCAGCAAAGGACCAGCATAAAACAGCAAAGGACCAGCCTAAAGGACCCTGCGAAAACCAGCAAAGGACCAGCTTAAACAGCAAAGGACCAGCATAAACCAGAAGGACCAGCATAAACCAGCAAAGGACAGCTTAAACCAGCAAAAGGACCAGCAGAAACCAGCAAAGGACCAGCTTAAACCAGCAAAGGACCAGCATAAACCAGCAAAGGACCAGCAAAGGACCAGCATAAACCAGCAAAGGACCAGCATAAACCAACAAAGGACCAGCTTAAACCAGCAAAGGACCAGCCAAAACCAGCAAAAGGACCAGCAAAAAACCAGCAAAAACCAGCAAAGGACCAGCAAAGGACCAGCATAAACCAGCAAAGGACCAGCATAAACCAGCAAAGGACCAGCAAAGGACCAGCATAAACCAGCAAAGGACCAGCATAAACCAACAAAGAACCAGCAAAGGACCAGCATAAACCAGCATAAGGACCAGCAAAAACCAGCATAAACCAGCAAAGGACCAGCTTAAACCAGCAAAGGACCAGCTTAAACCAGCAAAGGACCAGCATAAACCAGCAAAGGACCAATTTAAACCAGCAAAGGACCAGCATAAACCAGCAAAGGACCAGCATAAACCAGCAAAGGACCAGCAAAGGACCAGCATAAACCAGCAAAGGACCAGCATCAACCAGCAAAGGACCAGCATAAACCAGCATCCCAGCGTCAAAACATACCTAGAAACCGCATATGCTGGTTTTTTCAACAGGGTCCTTTTTAGCCACTCATCCGTGCTTAAAATTGTGAGGGGAAAAACGTTTTTGTATTTAGTGTAGTATTGTATTAATTTACTTTAAAGCAGTGGACGTTTATTGTCATATTAAAGTTTGCCTGAAAAATGGACTTGCGTTTAATTTTGCTTAAAAGGGGTTGACACCTTATATTTAAAACGGTCTTTATAAAATCCTCTGTTGACTACAATCTCCTCGTTACCCGCAAATACAATTCGCGCGTATAGAAAGCGACTCGTTTTGCTTACATGACTTTTAACTTGCCTTGAGGCTTTTAATTTGAAGCCGTGTTGTTCTGTTAAAACAATCTCTGCCTAATACATTTACAGTTCGTGTTGTGTGAGTTACTCCGACGCATACATAAGTCACCATGTCTACTGATAGAGTGTTGTTATCGTCTGTCAGTGGACAGCAGGTACGAGAAGGATGAATGCAGCTCAAATCAAGCTATTGGTGAGTTTCTAAATTCATAAGCGTTGTTACAGTTCACCGTTTCATCCAGTTCAGCAGGTTTGAGTTGATTCATGAGTGAAGGCATGATGATACAGTCACCTGATTACAGTATGAATTGAAGAATAATGCTGACTTGAAATGAACACTTATTTTACTTTAAAAATCCACCAAAAAATGTTATATTATCAGCTGTATTTTAGAGAGTGGAGTTTGTGTGTAAGTTAGGCTTGTCACGATAACAACTTTTTGTTGTGCGATATATTGCCCCAGAAATAATTGCGATAAGCGATATTATTGTCATTTTTAAGACCATTTTATGCCACTGAATATATAATCATAATGTAACAGCATAATAATGCAAGAAGGCCTACACACTTCCAAATGACAACAAACTTTTTATTTTTAAGAATATTTGGATCATGGAAATTAAGTATCAAAATATTAGATACCTTAAACAACTTGAACAAGTAGTAAATAAACATTTTCTAACAAAAAGTGCAAAGTAACAAGTAGAAAAAAAAAAGAAAAATGCATAAATAACTTTTCCTGGCCTTCTTTTCTCTGTAAATGAAGGCTGCACACTATTGCTGGAAAACACAATCACTACTCAGCAGTCAGATGTCCGCATGCACAAAGGCACAGATCCCTAAACAAGATCATATCTGCAGATGAAACCTTTTTTTTGTTGAAGCATTTTTTAAATTTGAACAAGAACCAACTACACCACGTTATGTACGAGAAGCTGCAAAAGACACAGGTGCAAGTGGAACGTACAAAACATGGTGAAATACATTTTTAAGTAAATATAATGGGTGATATATTGCGTCACCAAAAATGATTGAGGTCATGTACATATATTGCGCGATAAGTCGATATATTGATTATTGCGACAGGCCTAGTGTATGTTTGTAGTCTCCTAGGCAGATGTCAGTCTGGTGTCATGTGACTGAGTAGAGTACAGGAGCGTGTTGTAATTAGTGTAAGCGATGCATGTTAGGCATCAGCAGTTATTCCAGCATTCCTTGAATGATGCTGTAGTCAGACTGGGTTAGAAACAGATTGACACATTCTCTACGGTGTGAAATTCGGCGTACTCGGAGTAACGTGGCGGGGGTGTTTTCTAACATATGGTCTCTCTCTGTCTCTTGCAGCGCTGTGAGTCCCGAGTGTTTACGTCTTTCTTCTCTGTGATCTGAGAGGACAGCATCTCCAGGATGGCAGACAGATTTTAAGAGCAGACGGGCGATAATCTCACAACATTCTAGTGAGTTTGAATACTGTTTTTCACGAGTTGTCTGTGTTTTACTGAAGTGGTTTCTAGATCTTTGAAATTCCTTCCTCTTTATTAGTGGTGCTTTTTTTGGTACTTGCCAGGAAGAACGGACATGCATGAGACAGTTAAATAATGTGACTCGTGAGTGAGGCGTCTGTTATTTAAACCATTGGGTGCATAACTGACTAACGGGCGACCAATATCATGCCATTCTGAAATGCCGAGGCAAAGTTGTTATCCAAAATGAATTGGGTACATTACCTCCCAATCAAGGCGGAGCCATCATTTCAGAAGTGAGGGGGACAGAAATGTTATCTATATATATATATATATATAATATATATATATATATGTATATATAATCTAGATTATAAAAAATATTACAATAACATTCTGTAATCTATATAACACCAGTCACAGTTTTGACAGTAAGATTTTTGGAGGTTTATAAGAAGTCTCTTTGCTCAACGAGTCCTGCAATTATTTATCCAAAGACAGCAAAACAGTATGTTGTGAATATTTTGCTATTTAAATCAAGCTGTTCTATTTGAATATATTTTAAAATGATGGTAAAGCTAAATTTTCAGCAGCCATTACTACAGTCTTCAGTGTCACATGATCTTCAGAAATCTTTCTGATATGCCGATTTCTGCATTCAGAAAACGGTTTATATTATTCCAGTTTTTTGAGCAGCAAATCAGAAAATATCAGAATGATTCTGAAGATCGTGTGGGACGGGTACTGAGGGCAAAAAATGTAGTGAATCCACTATAAAGGACATTGAAATATATTCAAATCGAAACATTTATTTGCATCGCCTAGTAAAAATATTCAACATTTACAGCTTTGCTGTACTTGGATCAGGAAATGCAGCTTGTGAACCGAAGAGACTTAAAATTACGGTTTTAAAGAAGTTTTGACTGGTGATAGTCAACTTAAATTGTTTCTCTAATTTTAGCTTTTCATGCTTAGAAATCAGTATAATGCGGACAAAACCAATTAAAATGATTGGTTATATAACACAGAACTTTTAACATAATTAAGCAGATAGTCTATACCGGTAAGAAATGCTATGTCAGTTAGCACGCATTGTCATTACGTTATTAACGGAGATGAATTGCCAAACACAATATAAACCCATATTGTCGTAATCGTTGTTTAAAGGTCTTCCATGTTTCCAACGTTTTCGTTTCTGAAAACAACTGTTTTCATACAGCGATAGCTGGACGCCTTTGTCCATATTAGGAATTTCCTTGTACGACTTTCTGCGCACCGGCTTCGAGTATGAATGAAACACACTGCACGGAATGTTTAGCGCTCCGTCAATGTTCATCTCGCCTTATTCTGGGTCCGAATAAAACATCTGATCATGCACAGACTATCTTGTCTCTTTTAATTTAAATCTAGATTTATTCACACTGGCCCTTGAAAATGTCTATGTGAACACACTTGCCTGAAAAAGTGCAGGTGATGAATTTACATGATATTTAAAGTGGGGGGGACACATCCCCCGTGTAATCTACGCCCCTGCTCCCAATGATTAGGTATCCACCTCTGAATGCATTTGTTATTGCATTTTGCAACTTCAATTTTTATTATTGATGATTTCCAGTGATTATTTTGATCTCTTTTTTCTCTCTCCTCTAGCATTAGTTTCTCCTGGTCATCCTCACATATCCATTCCCCTCCCTCCGTCCCGTCTCTTTGAGAATGGATGGTCAGCAGTCTCTACAGGCCAGCGTGAACTCCTCTTACATTCCCACCACCATCTCCTCCATGTGTGACGAAGAGCATTCAGAGGGTGAGGCGTCTGGGGACGACACTTCACCATTGCTTTCCCGACAGCAGCCAGCAGGGTCCCTGGCGGCTCGTCACTGCCCGGAGGACTCTTACAATCTGGTGTACATCATCTTCTTTCTGATGGGCATCGGCTCTCTGCTGCCCTGGAATGTGTTCATCACAGCCAAACAGTACTGGCTCTACAAGCTCAGTAACAACTCCAGTCCCTCTGGTCAAGAGGAACCGCACAATGACCTCAGTGTAAGCGTTTTAACAAATTAGAACACTTTTATTTGTAATTTACTAGTGGTTGACAGATATATTGCCAAAGCGGAGGCTTTTATTTTGACAGCATCAAAAACATCAGCGCCTCAGACATCTCATCTCCCTTAGTCTCTGTTTAAATGCTCTGTTGATGAAATTATTAGACAGAACTGTTAAAGAAACGTAAATGGTATACAAAAAAGTATTGTCGCGTTCGCTTTTCTATTATTACACTCTAAAAAATGCTGGGTTAAATACAACCCAGTGCTGGGTAAAATAGGGACAAACCAGCAATTGGGTTGTTTGGACCAGCAGTGCGGTTAAAGGGTTTAGCCCAAACTTCTGGTAGTAACCCAAATTTGTCAAAACAACCCAAATTGCTGGGTTTGTCCATATTTTACACAGCACTGGGATGTATTTAACCCAGCATTCTTTAGAGTGTAGTAATAGAAAGGGAAATGCTACAATACTTTCTCATCTTCTGTCGGGGATTCAGCAAATGCACATTTATATCATTTAAGCAAGTCTTTAATTATTTAATAAACATATGAATATGTTTGGAATACTTAAAAATAAATAATAAAATCAATCAAAATAATGAAACAAAAAAAGACTCTGAAAAATTAAATAAAACAAAAAATCTATATCGTTTGACCACTGTTATTTACATGATTTTATTTATTAGCACTGTAAAAAAAAAAAAACTTGTTAAATTAATAAAAAAAAAAAAAACTGACGTAATGCAGGTGTAGTTGTAAGGCATGGCATATTGGTGCCTGTATATTTTACAACTTAATAATTGTATAGAATATTAATTTAGCAATCTGCTTGAAGTACCAACATCTGCTTTTTACCGTAAAATGTACTGATAACCACAACAATAATACAGGTGGTAAAACTTACAGTAAGCCGATTGACAGGATTTTATTGTAGCAAAAAATTCTGTAAAAATGACCCAAATAAGGTACAGTGCAGCTTTGAAGAATAGCAAGTCGTACACAGTATATACATTGCGCCGTCATGTGCCAGCTGTTGCTAAAGTGTGTCAGATGACACAGAATGTGTTTGTCTCAGGCATGAGTGTCACCTACTTGTTGCCACGCTGAAGTTATTTAAAGCAGTCACAACATGTTTCTGCACTTTCTGCTCACCCCAGCATTCTCAAGGTCTTGTGATATTTGACAGAACTGATGTTCCTTTCATATGCAGAAGCACAGGCTCTCTTTTGCTCCTTTAGTGTGTTCTAGAGTTAGTTATTAGGTAGAATCTGTCCTCTTCTGATAGTGACATTAGTGTGTGATGTATAGTGTTAGTCTGCCGTTTCTTTCCTTCTTGCCCTTTGGAATTGATCTGATTATGCCCACTGGCTGCACTTTCATGCTTGTTTCTAAATAGATTGAATCAGAAGGCTGAGGTGCGTCCTGGGATACTGCTTTTAGGTTTGCATTTCCCTCTTAGTTGCCAGGCATAAACGAAGAGGTTTTAGTTGTCATAAACAGAAATCTGCAGAAATCACTACTCATTATAAGTTGTGAGTTCATGAGTATTGATTTAATACTCATTTTCTGTTTGTCACTCTCACTTCTGCCCAATCTCTGGTTTTATCCGACAGGGCAAGAAATGCTGAAAGTGAAAGCGTATCATTTTATGAGACGATCACCTTTGTTTTTTGAGCATGTGGCATATTTTTAAAGGAGATCCATCATTCACAAATAAGAAATGTTTATTGCTTTGCTTTAAGGGCAAATTTTATAGAATTATAGAGTTGTATGTCCTTTTGTCATTACATTCATGATAATTAAAGGGACAGTTCACCCAAAAAATGAAAAAAAAAAAAATTCGCCGTCATTACTCAGCTCAAGTTGTTCAACCTGTACGCAGTTTTCTTCTCCAGTGAACGCACAGAAGACTTCCCCGGAAGAATGTTGGTAACCAACGAGTTTCTGATCCCCTTTGACTTTCAGAGTATTTTTTTTCTTCTTCAGTGGGTCCGTGGGGACCTGTAGTTTGATATCAAATGAATGCTGTGTAAATACTTGATTCTTGGAAATTTTCTTGATGACTGTTCCGTGGTATCTGCGATCAGAATATGGTGATACGCCCATACTAACTTTATAATGACCGTTGGCTCGGAAAACCTGCTCCTTGGCTGTTCTCTTTAGCCAGTTGCATATTTTAGTACATAATGAAAGACTCCATCCAAATGTGTCTTGCACATATTATAAAATAGTGTTTTAGCAAAAGGACTGGGCATTGTCACTAATTTTTTTTTTGGTCTGGTGTGCCGGACTACTTTGCGAGTACATCGCATTGCGTCCAACAATTCGCCTCTGGTGGTCTCATCCTCAACTACTCCTGGTTAACAGGTAAAAGGCCCACATCTTCAAACTCAAAAAGCAGATCCAACACACTTAAACTTTCCGTATATCACTCAGAACATGCGAGTGATGATTCAAGCTGTTCATCCATACTCTAAAAATAAAGGATCAAAGGGGGTTTAGCAGCGGAATCCATAGAAGAAACCGGTGGGTCCCAAAGAAAACTTTCAGTGAACAACAAATTTCAATAATATGAAGAACATTTCGTGCAATGAGGTTCCATGGATGTTAAAGGTTCTTATGGAACCCATGGTACACTTAATATCTCATTAATAAACCAGTAACTAGGACTGAATTTGTTATACTAGTTAGTAAGGTAGTTGTTAAGTTTAGGTATTAGAGATGTCGACTATGGTCATGCAGTATATGTGCTTATAGGTACTAATAAACAGCCAATATGTTAATCATATGAGTATATAACAAGTAATGTGCGACTGGTCCCTTTACTAAAGTGCTTCCGAACCAAGAGTGCAGGATAGAATTTTTGAAAAGTAGCATTAGTTTGTCTTCCAATAAAAAACAAAAATGTTTTCTAACAGGCGCAAGAGTTTGCAACTTCATTTGCAGCACAATCAAAGCATCTCTTGCTGAGCCTCAATTGAATCAGTTCACACACACAGAGTCCTGTTCAAGTGTACTGTGGTACCTTTGTAAATGTAGCCAATTCCTGTGCTCTCAGAGAATAAAGCCTCGCTGTGTCCATTTTCAAACATTACATGTTTGTCTCCAGATTTCCCTTTTTTGTGGTTTTGTTGTGAACATTGGACTCTAATTTTAAAGATTCAAGACTGTGGCCAGCAGGTATGGTAAAAACAAGCTGCTTGATGGACACACCGCTGTTTTGTGCGAAGACTAACTGAATTGGGATGAGTGATTGGATCATAAAAACTGGATGACAGAAATATTTCAGTGTTCACCCTCTGCATTGATGTTAACCTGTAAACAAGGGCTAACCCCTCCCTTACTCTCTGCAAACCACTTCAGGAGCTTTAACAGCATGCCAACAAGCCTACTCTGCAAAAACAGAGATAATAATAAAAAAATTGGCAAGTGGAGTTGCAGCCAATGATTAGTATCGGCCTCAAATTTCATGATCAGTGCACAACTATTGTTATATCTAGACAGCACGATTATGATGCCAATACATAGAATGATTATAAATTAGTTGGTGATGCGAATAATGTATAGTTGAACGATTAAGTGGCTGGCCAATATATCTGTCTATCACTAGCATAAACCCAGGAATTTGTTTTTGCCTGGTAGACAATAGAACACATCAGCTGTGCTTAAAGCCCCCGCAAATGCATTTAAGAAAACATGAGTGGCCAGTCATTAAGAGCATTCTTATAAACTAACATTTTTGCATCCATATTTGACCTCAAAGCATGCAAGTTCCCACACTCCCCGTACAAACTGAAACCCCAGGTTGGGAATCACAGGCCGGCTGAATCAAGTTCTCCTTCTTTTTTGTGTCTTCTTGTGCTTGAATGGTTTCAGATCACGTGAATGTTTAATTTGCCAAGATTTAAAGGGGTCAGTGAAACTGCCTTGTTTGTTTGTTGTTTGACTGTTCTCTGAGGTCCACTTATAATGTTATAATACTACTACCAATAATTTGTTACATTTATATAGCGCTTTTCTAGGCACTCAAAGCGCTTTACAGTAAGAGAGGGGATCTCCTCAACCACCACCAGTATGCAGCATCCACCTGGATGATGCCACGGCAGCATAGTGTGTAGCGCCCAGTCGCCACACCAGCTTATTGGTGACAATGATGAAGCCTATCAGTAAATGGGGATGATTAGGAGGCCATGATGATGGACAGAGACCAATGGGCGAATTTGGCCAGGATGCCGGGGTTACCGCCTACTGGTATTTTAATTGACCACAGAGAGTCCGGGACTCGGTTAAGTTCTAATCAGAAGGAAGGATCAAGATTTGACATCAAAACAACTATCAGAAGAATAGGCTATTCTGTCTTGTTTTTGACCCCCTCATCAGAACGCTCCATTTGAATAAGCGTGGTGGATTGTAGACTCGGAAGTAAACAACCACTGCTATGATTGGCTAAAAGTTGTGTATGTTTGATGGAAGCTGCAGTGATTTAGGTTAAAAACGCATAAATACTCAGTATATATCTAAAAAACCGTAGGGGGAACAGGACAAAGCAAAAGTGACCCTAATAAAAACACAGTTACTCACAATATGTGTTGTGCAAATTCAGGCCTCCCCCCGAATGCGGTATTTAAAAACCGCAGTTTTTTTTCTGACGCGGTTAGGCCGTTAGTCCACACCAAACAGCACCAGCAATGAAACCCGAACATTTGAAAACGGGCCAGGTGAAGTTAAAAAACGATGGTTGCAGTGTTATCGTTCGTAGCCCGGTGAAAAACCGGAGATTTTGGCTTGTGACGTCGGAGTCTGCGCTGTTATCTCCGCCTACTGGAAAACTTTTCAGGCTTCTGATTGGCCAACATAGCTTTACGGTTATATCGCCACCTGTTGGTTTGGCAATGGCATGCCCTTGACAGTGCTTCATAGCATGCGTTTGGGTTTTCATGTGGACGGAGATTTTTTTTTAAACGGAAGAAGGAAAAACGTGTACGTGTGGACATGGCCTTAGATCCAATATATTCGGCACAGCATCGTCTTTTAGTTTAAAAATTTCAGAAAATCCTGCGTCGAATTGGCCTTGTTTGTAAACGATCCGCGGGAAATGAAGTAAAAAAAAAGTCCACGTTTTACTGACGGGGTTGGCACTTCATTAAAAATAAAGTTCATCAAATAAAGTTTATAGTTTGGTTTCTGCGTAGAACTGTGTTTGTCTTGTCATTTACCTAATATGTGCGCGAATCTGTGGGCGGGGCTAAATAGACAATGACGTAGAAGCAGGCGTTGATCTTCTTCTGCGGAGGCGGTGCTTATCCACACTATTACATTGTAAAGTGGCACATTCCACAACTTGTCGTTTTGGCAGATTAGTTTCAATATAAGCTGTTTTTAGAGTAACAAGAAAGTTCTGAGTTCTGAAACTTACAGAATGTTTTTATAGCACAATGACCTCTTATATATCAAAAGATCAATGGAATTTTGATTTCTCAGTTCACGACCCCTTTAAAAAACATGCAATGTGATTTCTCATGACCAATTCCATCAACTCGTCCCGACTCGAACGTCTTTCACACTGGCCTCTGTATTTCATTCAGGGTTTCTCTCAGGTGCGGGTAATGTTCTCTCTCCTGGTGATCTTGGTTGTGTTTGTGGTGACCACAGCGCTGGTGAAAGTGGACATGTCTGGCTGTAGGATGCAGTTTTTTGGGGGAACGCTGGCCAGTGTGGCGCTGGTCAGTGGGGCGTCCAACATCTTCTCTGGCAGTGTGTTTGGTATCAGTGGCTACTTTCCAATGAGGATATCTCAAGCAATCATATCAGGTACTACTACAAGTGTTCATCCTCTTGAGTTGACTGAAAGGAAATCGGTGCTATTTATCTCTAAATATATAAAAAAACAGCCAACAGCACAATATACAGTGGCGCCACAAGACTAAGCTTGTGTCTTTTGTCTTCAGGTCAGGCCATGGGCGGCACTTTGAGTGCATTGGCATCAATAGTAGACCTGGCTGCCTCGAGTGACGTGACCGACAGTGCGCTGGTGTATTTCATCACAGCAGACATCTTCACTCTTGTCTGTATCATCATGTACCTGCTGCTGCCCAGACTGTCTTACGCAAGGTGAGCGAGTTTGCTTAACATGTAGCACAAACCCATTAAAGGTATGACATTTCTATCATTGCATAACCCTTGATAGCCATTATGAATATTCCACTACACTACACATTTGACCCATGCACAAACACAAAAGGAGCATTGTTTTCTTCCATTTATCTCATGAATATCTACCATATAAAAACCTGACCACATGATATTCACAGAGCTCTTTGTTGGAAGGGGAAGTGTGGTGCTGGTAGTGAATCCATGAGTTTCATCGGCGGTCTGGGGTCAAACCGCAGTTTCGTGACACAGTTGTGATGTAGAGATCAGCAGTTGCTGATGTGCCAACATACTATTTTTATATGCTTGAGTTAGGGATTTTTTTCTAAATCCTATATCCACCAAACAGTCACAAAAGGAGAAGTGTAGCAGAATCTCTTTTCCAATACAATGGCATTGAAAGGAGACCCTTTCAAGCACCTGAATTGTAATAAAAGAGACAAGGGTGTATAATTACAGTCCATATGACTTTGGTATTATATCCCTAATCGTCTAAAACCGTATGACATAATTGTGTGAAGAACAGCTGTCAAATCTTATTCCGATTCAAATATCATTGTGCAGAAAAGAGTATCTTGGAGATTCTGTGAAATATCTCCTAAGTTCAACAGTTGAAAGCTTTAAAAGGTTTTAGTGAGTATATATGATGATGAAAATTATTGATGTAAATGCAGTACTCAGAGTTACTGTTAAGTGGCACTAGAGTGCTGCATTTACATGATGCGATTATATCAAGAAAATTTGATTGAATCGTTAAATTATTACTTGATTAAATCACAATAAATGATTTAAACAATGCAAGCGAATCACATTTGTTTTGTGTAAAGCATTGCTTGTAAATCCTTACTTTCAAGAACCTATCATTGATTTCTATTCTATTCAGTAATGAAAATATTTTATAAAATATTTAAAATTCCCATTATTGGAATAAGTTGTAAAAGTATTAAACAAAGAGTTAAACTAAAGAAGTAAACAAGCATTGGAAGGGTTAACAGGTGAGTGTACATATCATAATCATTCTTTTTGCAAAAATAGTTTCAAACATATTTTTTACATGGATTTATTATTTTTAAATATTGAATTTAATGACTTTTTTTTTTTTTACACCATTTGGCAATCTGAATTAATACAATTTCTGTAACATAAAAGGTCAAGTATCATCACCATACTACCAATCATACCAAATTACCAGTATCAATATTTAATCAGTATTATTCTTAAACTATTTGTAATCTTGACACAATGAGGGTCTACAGGGGTCTTCTGTTTAAGCTGATCTATGACGCAACACAATAAAATGGCTGACTTTTTAAACAAAACACAAATGACAAAATTATAAATGTGAACACATTTCAGCTTAAATTATAAAAAAATTAACAAAATGAAATATATTTAAATAAATGCAATCATCATCATCATTGATTTAGTGTCTGGACACCACCTAAACTAATTTGATTTTGAGCCCCACAACAAAATTGTAATTCAGAAATAAAAACAGGTTTTTACAAAGTTCATATTATTTTATAGAAATGTGTTGTGTTTTATAGAAATAGTAACGCAAGATTTGGAAACAGCCTGAATGGTAAACAAATATTAATAAATGAATAACAACAACAATCAGTGAAACCCTGTATTTCAGTTTTCAGATTTTAGACTAAACCCCATGACAACATTTTAACATTTCAGGAGCAGAAAACTAGTTTTTACAATATTCATATTATTTTATAGAAATGCTAACAAAAGATTTGATAAATACGGTTGGTAAACAAACAAATAATAAGTGAAACCATTTATTTCAGCGTCCAGACAGTTACACCACCTGAACATTTTTGACTTTAAGCCCCACAACACAATTGTAATACAGGAACGGAAAATATGTTCATCACAGTGAATGTCTCTATGAATTGTATATTGTGACATTCCTAATCATAATACCAGGATGTCTGTCTGTCTGTCTAACTCTCTTTCAGGTACTACATGGAAGTAGCAGCTGTACCCTGTAGTGAGTCTAACAGCCACAGCAGCCGCTCAGACTCGTCCTCTGGATCCGTGCCGCCCCTCAAACCCATCCTGAAGAAGACCTGGGTTCTGGGCAGCTGCGTCTTCTACGTTTTCTTCATCTCCATCCTGATTTTCCCTGCTCTTTCCTCAGGGATCCAGTCTATGAATAAAGACTCTGGAAGCCCTTGGGCTAGCACATACTTTGTGCCTCTGACTAGTTTTCTACTGTACAACGTTGCAGACTTCTGCGGCCGCCAGGTCACGGCCTGGTTGCAGGTGCCGGGTCCCACCAGCCGCATGCTGCCATTGCTGGTGGTCTCCAGAAGCGCCTTGGTTCCTCTCTTCATGTTCTGCAACTATCAGCCCCGGTACCATCTGCACAGTGTGTTCTTTGCACATGACCTCTTCCCCGTGGTCTTCATCTGTCTGCTGGGGATTTCCAACGGGTACCTGGGCACACTGCCCATGATCTACGGGCCCAAAGTGGTGCCGCGGGAGCTGGCTGAGCCTGCGGGGGTCGTCATGTCCTTCTTCCTCACGCTGGGGCTTGCTGTGGGGTCAGCCTTCTCTGTGGCGCTCGTTCACTCTATCTGAGTCTAAATGACTGGCTGCCTTTCAGACCTTTACAGTATTGCCACGAGACTGATTGTTTACACTACAGCACTCAAGAAGACCTTTGGCAATTACAAAAATCAATATATATATATATATATATATTTCCTATTTTTTTGTTACAGGCTTTATGCATTTTAGTGGTCACAATGAAATGGGTGTTTTTTATTTCTCGTTTTTAATCTAAATGTTTTTTATGCTTTTTCTATTACAGTCGATTTTATTATTGTTATTTTTTTCAGATAATATGCAATCATGTTTATCCATTTCGACCTTTATAATAAAACATTTGCATAAAAAGAAGCATTGTATGTGTACTTGTGCTTATGCTTTAAGGGTTTTAGTCATGTTTACAATGTGTTATCGTGAAAGGACATTTTCAAATGAAATGCAAAAAAAATATAGCATATCTAACACCAAATAAATAAGTACAAATATTAATCATAGAAACCTGATTTTTAAATGAAAGCTCGTGTTTAAATGCTTGAAATTAATTTTGTTAAATTGTCAACATAAATTCAAAATAGCTGTGATGCAGCGTCTACTATCTTTAAGAAAATATTTCAAAATATATCGTTTTAAGAAATTTGTTACATTTGAGAAAGATTGGTGATTACATTCTTGCTTTCGGTTAAACGAAACAACTTTTTTTTTTTCATTTCATTGTGATTTAAAGGTTAATTAAATATTAAGGCAATGAAAAACAGCAGTAACCTGCAAATTCACACTCCTGACCTATTAATGTAACTATTATTATCACCTCACCTCCTCATTTATTATCCTTGCATGAGGAAGCAATCTTCAGATGCAGATGCACCTGTCCCTTCTTCTGTATGCATGTCCTGCAGCAGTGCTGTGAGGCTGTGAAGCTGTGAGGAGGAGACACAGTTTATCATCAGGTTGTCTCGTCTTTGTGATGCTCGTGGAAGTGCGAGGTAAAGCCCACCCACACATACAAACTAACCAAAGGTTTCAGGACCACCAGAGGTAGACCAAAATACCCCACCGGAGCACATCTTCTCAAAAACATGGTACTTAAACGCATATCCTTTAATACTTTTTTATTGATTAGAGACAGCGACTTAAGTAAACAAATGGGAAATGCCGTGGATTGAGTTTTATCTTAGTGTACTTTGCCCTACACACGATTTGCGAATTTAACTAGCTGCCCTGTTTATGACTACTAGTAAGTGTTTACTACGAACAACATTTCAGAAAGACAGTAACGAATGTTAAATGTGGGTTTTTACGAATAACGTATATGTTGTATGTTTTTGATTCATTACAAACAACCGGCTCTTGAGAGTCATTTGATTAAGAATCATTTTGCTTTTATTTAAAGAACCGACTCATAAGATTCATTCGTTCGAGAATCTGACTGCTGTGTCGTGATGGGAAGTTCGGATCATTTTACCGACTCGGACCTTTGAGTCTCGTTCAGCAAAATGAATGAATCTTTTTTCCGAGTCATTTCGTTCATTTCAGCAAAATATAATTAAAATGTTACGTGTTACTTTCCTAATATGTCTACTACTTACTCAAACGTTGATCACACTACAAACAATACAAAAGTGCTATAAGAAACAGAAAAGATTAATTAAATGTTTACCTGGGTCTTCAGTCTATGATTAGCTCACCTCAGCTCTTATCTGACAAGTCTTCGGGTTTGGGTTTATGGGGCTGTCACGCGATGAATGAACGACTCGAACCGGGTGAACTACTTGACTAATTCCAGTACAGAACCTATAGGATGTTGCGCATGCGCGACTGAACGAATCACTCCCCGAGACGACTCGTTCTTTCCGAGTCACTTTAAAGATTCATTCAAAATGAACGAATCGTTCTTGAAGTATTCATGTTGTACGATGATTCTCTAAAAACAACCGACTGTCTTGTCGGTTTCGAGTTGTTGCCCAGTAGCGGTGATGTTTACTACAGTACTATTATCGGCGGGTAATAGTTCTGTAGTAAACATACTAAACAATAAAACGTTTTCTAAATAAGAGCCGCCAGGCTCCTACTACAGGAAGTGACATCACCTTGTAGGATAACAACAGCACAAGCATCAGTAAGTTCTAGCAATGCATTTAATATGTTATGTTAGGTATCCTGGCCGTTTTCTTGTCATTATGTAGATAGTACAATTATATTATTAATGAAGACGACGTGACGAACATATTCTGATATTTCTTTCTCTAGTCACCTTTTTCTTGCCGTAAAAAGCGGGAGCGGCCATTTGTAAATTCTATGGGTCTAGCTTCCGGTCTCATCTGCGTCCAGCTATTTTTAGCTGTACAAAACCGCTCGTTTTGCTGCTTGAAATTGCAAACCGGCGTGTCTTACCATATTGTTTTAATGTATTATCTGAATTATGAACACACTGGTTTGTAGTGCAACCAGTTTTACCGTTTACTGCACGTTGTTAATGATCCGGAAGTCTCGCCCATAGGCTTACTTCCGCGTTGAAGAAAAAGGTGGCTAGGCTAAATACTAACTTAAACATATAAAAGCATGCTCATTTTAAGAGGTACAAACAAAAATGACCGCAATTAAAAACGGAAAGTAAATGAAGTTATGTTGTATACGTTTGCTGTGCATCTGACACACATGACAAAAATGTATCATTAACATCATTTACTGCGTTTGTAGTAAATCATTTACTGCATTGAACACTTCCTCCTTCAGTAATCATTTACTCCAGATAATTATTTGACATTGGTTTATAAAATACAAGTTCCATGTTTCTGGTTTCAAAGCGCTTGACATGTTAGGAGCGGTGCAAATGAAGAGTAATAGTGTTGGGTTGTTGGTTTAAATCCGTGTGCATCTCCTGCAGACAGAGGACGGCATCATGCTGGATGAGGTGCTTGTGAACGAGCAGCCGTCCACAGACACAGAGGAGACAGCGCCATGTTTCCAGACTCCGGGCCCCACTGTCACCTTCCACAGTCTCCGCTACCGCATCAAGGAACGATTAGGAATGTTTAGTAGGCAGTGGGTTGAAAAGGACATCCTCAGAGATGTCAGGTAATGGTTTGACATGTTCTGCTAGTCAAACATTTGGACACACTTGCTCATTCCATAAGCATGCTAGCATAAACCTGTAGGAACAACATAGTGTAGGGTAGTGTAGTTTTAGATTGTTTTAAAGGGGTCATATGATGCTTTTTTTAAAGATCATTATTTTGTGTATTTGGTGTAACAGAATATGTTGACATGCTTTAAAACACATTATTTTTCAAATACTGACATTTTGTAGGTCCTCTATGCCCCGCCTCTCTCAAACCCTTAGTTTTCTACAAAGCCCCTTCTTTCGACAAGCCAGTCTGCTCTGATTGGCCTAGCTGACCCAGTGCGTTGTGATTGGCCAAACACCGCAAGCCCTCGTCGGAAATGTAACTGCCCCTTACCATAATCTGGAGCTTCATCTTTCAAATAAATGTAAAGACAGAGCCCGAAAGGGGAACAGACCTAGTGATAATATGTGTTGCGTACACAAGCACAGTTAAGCCAGCTTGACTCCGGATGTGACCCCCCCCCCCCTCTCCTCTCTGTCTCCTCTCTCTCTCTCATCTATCTCTCATCTCCTCCACACACCACTCAGGTGCGCGCGACACACCCACACACACACCCACACATGATGCGCAAACTCCGCATTTGAACAGTCAATAGCAAATATTTAAACTAATAACAGAACAGTAGCTGATTCAGAAGCGCCAGATTGTCATAGCAAAGTCAGAATGACCTCCTCTCCTAGGTTCACGAAACAGTCGTCCATAAAATGCACTGCTGTTCTGTTGTAAGTAATCTTAAGATTCCTAAATCAATCTACTTTCGGAAGGCCACATAAAGTGCTTTTGCTTTCGCAATGAAACACACACCGTCTCCCTGACATAGCTGCTTCAACACTAACTGCGGTTACTGAAACCACGCCTTTTTTCTTTGCGTGAACATTTTGGGTGGCATTATGCTAATATTTCCACCTAGTGAGGTAGATATTGGGGGTGTTTTAGAACGAGCCGTTTTAGGGGGGCGTGGCTGACTCTTAAATTTTATAAAGAATTTCTCTTTGGTTTTGAGACTTTTGAGACTTTTTAGTCTTTGCAACTTCAGGGATCTTATCTATGCACAATGAGTTTGTAACACTCCAAAGAGAAAGGGAAACTTGAAATCGCATCATATGACCCCTTTAATGCAATCTAAGCTGACTAATTAATGAAATTATTTAGCCTAGATCTGACATGTCCCAGCCTGCCCATCTGTATTTTGAGGGGTGCAGTAATAGTGGTCACGGGGGAAAAGGGGGATCTGAAAGACTCAATTTATCTGAAATGCAATATACATTGGTTTTATATCTGCATTATATCAGCCTCCCTGCTCTCTAAGTAGTGAAAAACGCATATTACGTCACAGTTTTAATTCAGTGTTAAGTGTTTTCTTGCACAGTTAAATAGAAGCAGTGTATGAAGAAGAATCAGTGATACACAGTTGCGCAAAGAGCTGCTCGCAATTCAAAGAACTCCTCGTCTAGTTGAAAGCAGTCCAAAACGTGATGTTTTCTTTTCCATCTGTTGCAGTGGCATCTTGAGCCCTGGAATGAATGCGATTATGGGCCCTACTGGAAGTGGGAAGACATCGTAAGCGCTTTTTCATTTATTTCTGTTGATTCGTTTTAATAGTATTTGGCCACTAATATCTAAGCCTCATTGCATTAGATACAATGTCAGCAATTAAAAAAAATAATTTTAAAGAATGTCAGGTCCCAATCTTTAAATACTATGTACTTAATAATAAAATAATCAATTGTTAGGTGCAGTGCACCTGTCGTGTTCATTTTGCTGCCGTTGAGGGGGATACGGATAAGATTAGGGGCAGGTTTTTTGCTATGGTTAGGTTTAAGTGGTTGGCAGTGAAATGGGTGTAACTACAGAAATAAATTACAGATATAAATTCAGGAATAGCCTAGGTTTAGGGGTGGAGATGGTTGGGTTTAGGGATCAGGGGCTGGAGATGGGTAGGTTTAGGGGTGGAGATGAGTAGGTGAGTGTAGGTTTAGGTCTGGAGATGGTTAGGTTATGGGTAGGTTTAGGGGTGGAGATGGGTGGGTTTAGGGGTGTAGATGGTTAGGTGATGGGTAGGTTTAAGGGTGGAAATGTGTGGGTTTAGGGGTGGAGATGGTTAGGTGATGGGTAGGTGATGGGTAGGTTTAGGGGTGGAGATGGGTGGGTTTAGGGGTGTAGATGGGTTAGGTGTGGTAGGTTGAGGTGTGGAGATAAGTAGTTTAGGGGTGGAGATGTTAGGTGATGGGTAGTTTTAGGTGGAAATGCTGGGTTTAGGGGTGGAGATGTTAGGTGATGTTAGGTTTAGGGGTGGAGATGGTTGGTGATGGGTATGTTTTAGGGTTGGAAATGCTTGGGTTTAGGGTGGAGATGGTTATGTGAGGGGTAGGTTTTGGTGGGGAATGCGTGGGTTAGGTGATGGTTAGGTGATGGGTAGGTTTAGGGGTGGAGATGGTTAGGTGATGGGTAGGTTTAGGGGTGGAAATGCGTGGGTTTAGGGGTGGAGATGGTTAGGTGATGGGTAGGTTTAGGGGTGGAGATGTTAGCTGATGGGTAGTTTTACCGGGTGGCAATGCGTGGTTTAGGGTTTGGATGGTTAGGTGGGGTAGGTTTAGGGTGGAGATGGTTAGTTTTGGTTAAGGTTTTAGGGGGGAGATGGGTGGGTTTCTGGGTTTAGATGGTTAGGTGATGAGCGGTTTAGGGTGGAAATTCGTTGTTTATTGGTGGAGATGGTTAGTTGACTTGTTAGGTATGGGTAGGTTAGGGGTGGATATGGTGGGTTCGGGTGAGATGGTTAGGTGATGTGTAGGTTTAGGTGTGGAGATAATTAGGTTTAGGGTGGAAGGGTTATGTTATGGGTATGTTTAGTTTGGAAATGCGTGGGTTTGGGTGGAGATGGTTAGGTGAGGTAAGTTTAGGGTGGAGCATGTTAGTGATGTGTATAGTTTAGGGGGTGGAGATGGGTATGTGCGGGGTATGTTTAGGGGTGGAGCTGGTTAGGTGATGGTGTTTAAGGGTGGAAAGGCGTGGGTTTAGGGTGGAGATGGTTTAGGTGATTGGTAGGTTTAGGGTGTAAATGCGTGGGTTTTAGGGGTGGAGATGGTTAGTTGATTGTTAGGTTTAGGGTGGCAGATTGTTATGTGATGGGTAGGTTTTAGGGGTGATATGGTTGGTGATTGGTAGTTTAGGGGTGGACATGCGTGGGTTTAGGTGGTGGAGATGGTGAGGTGATGGTTAGGTGATGGGTAGGTTTAGGGGTGGAGATGGGTGGGTTTAGGGGTAGATGGTTAGGTGATGGGTATTTTAGGTGTTAATAAGTAGGTTAGGGGTGGAGATGGTTAGGTGATGGGTAGGTTTAAGGGTGGAGATGGATGGGTTTAGGGGTGGAGAAGGGTAGGTTGAGGGGGTGAGAGTTTAGGTGATGGTCGGTTTGGTGGTGGAGATGGGTGGGTTTAGGGGTTGAGATGGGTGGGTTTATGGGTGGAGATTGGTGGGTTTAGGGGTGGAGATTGGTGGGTTTAGGGGTGGAGATGGGTAGGTTTAGGGTTGGAGATGGTTAGGTGATGGGTAGGTTTAGGGGTGGAGATTGGTGGGTTTAGGGGTGGAGATGGGTAGGTTTAGGGGTGGAGATGATTGGTTTACGGTTGGAGATGGGTTTGTTTAGGGTGGAGATGGGTAGGTTAAGGGGTGGAGATGGGTGGATTTAGGGGTGGAGATGAATAGGTATATGGGTGGAGATGGGTGGTTTTAGGGATCAGGGGGTGGAGACGGGTAGGTTTAGGTATATTTAAGGTGGGAGGAGTTGGATCTGGATCTAACCAGGCCCCCTGGATCTTGTGTTCTGCAGTGAGGAACATCTCCAGATGTTTGATACTTTATCTATATCAGTGTAATTCATGCACTTTCAGTCATCTATTATTTGGATAGTTCAGGCAAACATGTAATTCTTTCATCATTTACCTAACCCTAACCATCATGTTACTGATTGACTACAGTGGAAGTCAATGGGGCCCAAAGTTGTTTGGTGCCCATCGTTCTTCAAAATATCTCCTTTTGTATTCTGCAGAACGGCAGAAAAATGTCATTCTGGTTTTGAACGACATAAAGCTGAATAAATCATGACAGAATTTTAGTTTTTTGGTGGGGTGTTTTTTTTTGTGGGAAAAACCTACCTTTTAATTAAGTAGTTATTTGCATTTACAATATATTGGCATTAATTACAGTGTGTCTGTCTTCAGGCTTCTGGATGTCATTGCAGGACGGAAAGATCCTAAGGGCTTAAAATCAGGCCAGGTTCTAGTTGACAACACCATTGTGACCTCTGACCTCAGACTCTGCTCTGCCTATGTAGTTCAGGTGGGGGGACAACACTCTCTTTGTCCTTTACAAAAGACATATTACAAAAAACTGATACTACTGTACAAAGCTTTGGTAAGATTTTTTTATGTTTTATGCTCACCAAGTCTGCATTTATTCAATCAAAAATACAGCAAAAACAATAATATTGTGAAACATTGTTACAATTTAAAATAACTTTTCTAATTTAATATATTTTAATTTAATTATTTAATCTATTCTTCTTTTTAATTTTATAAGTAATTTAATTCCTGTGCTTTAATTTGGTTTCAGCATATTACTCCAGTCTTCAGTGCCACATGATCCTTCAGAAATCATTCTAATATTCTGATTTGCTGCTCAATAATTTTTTTATTTATCATTGTTGAAAACAGTTGTGTTGCTTTATTTTTTGAACATACTGTGATGAATGCAAAGTTCAGCATTTATTTGAAATAATCCTTACTTTGTCTTTACTGTCACTTTTGATCAATTTAATACATCCTTGCTGAATACATAGTATAATAATTCTTAAACAAAACTCTACTGACCCCAAATTTTTGAATAGTAGTATGTATTGTTTTTATCTTACATAGTAGTGATCAAATAAGAATGGCTAGATGATTGAAAATTAATATGATGAAATCATGCATTATTTCCTTTCTTTCACCTTCCAGAATGACATTCTGATGGGTACTCTGACCGTAAGAGAGAACTTGGCGTTCTCTGCCAATCTCCGCTTGTCACGCAAAGAGTATTCCTCAGCTGACAAACAGATGAGGGTCGACTCCGTCATCCAGGAGCTTGGCCTGAAAGATTGCGCAGATACTAAGGTAATGCACTGAAGAGGAATGCTGAAAATGATTTGTTGTGTTGGTATGAACAAACAATCCCTCACAGTGTTTTTGTGTGTGTGTGTGGTGTGTGTGTGTGTGTTGTGTGTGTGTGTTTGTGTGTGTGTGTGTTTGTTTTGTGTGTGAGAGTGTGTGTGTGTGTGTGTGTGTGAGAGAGTGAGAGAGTGTGTGTGTGTGTGTGTGTGTGTGTGTGTGTGCGTGCGTGCGTGTGTGCGTGTGCGTGAGTGTGTGCGTGTGCGTGTGTGAAAGAACAACAACAGTAGGGTTGGGTGCTATGTCAGCATACACCGTGTGACCATAGGAATGTGACATTTTACACTGACAGGACTTGTTCTCTCTCAGATTGGGACGATGTTTTTGCGTGGTGTTTCTGGTGGAGAGAAGAAGAGGTGCAGCATTGGGATGGAGCTCATTACGTCCCCCTCCCTCCTGTTCCTGGATGAGCCCACCACAGGCCTGGATGCCAACACTGCCAACTCCATCATGGAACTGCTGCAGAAGTACCACACGTTCTCTTATCAGACATACCTACTTCCTGTGAACAATGTGTGCCATAAAAAAAACTCTCTCCTTAATCTTAACCCTGTAAATTCATGACATATGAAAAGTCTTTTGAAATGGATCAGTTTATTGATCCTTTAGACAGTCTCATATTTGACACAGTAGACTTTTATGGCTCATGTAGTATGATAGAGGAGAATATGGAGCTCATTTTCAAGGAGAAAAAGTTTGTTCAGTTGCTTCATATTTATTTTGCCAAAAAATGAAATTCAGATAGCCTGTAATGTAAATCAGTAAGATCTTTATGACAGTATAGCAGTTTACTTACATAAAATGCATTTAAATATCAGTTGTCACTATGTTTCCCAATAATGTCTGAGTAAGATGAGATTTAAATGCTTAGTTTTATGATCAAATCATATAATGCAACACAATACAATGATTATTGAGAGATGCACAAATAAACGTTTCTCAAAAGCCTGATGTATCATATTTGATACTCACATTTTAACATGTAAACAGAGAAGTGAACCATGCATTTTCAGAATTATACTAAAAGTCATTTTACTCGATCAAAAGTATAATTCATAATTCATTGATGTATCAAATTCATACGCTTATAGTGTTAATATGCTGAGACAACTAAAGCCATTTGTAGAATACTTTAACCTTTTCTCAAAAGTGTAAAGTGTACTTTGGTTCATTCTTTTAAAACACTGTATGAAGTGCTTTTAAAAAAGTACAAGCTTCATATTTCTATTTAGACCCTCCAGTGCATTCTTCCCATTGACGTCCATTGAGAGTTTATTATTGTACACAACGTATTACTGTGCTTCAGACTGAGAGATGAGTCAAAATAATGAAGTGTGGTAAATGACTGCCTGTCACAGATGAGTTAAAACTGTATTTAACCCCCCTGAAAATTGCATAACATTTGACGTTTTTTACTGTAGCTGTCAGAAGAAACCACATTCCACTTCAAATATAAAGCACAGTCACGTACAACCTGTTTTTGTCTATTTTGATCATGACAAATGCAGAGATTGAGATTGATTATTTGTTATTTTGTTACTCAGGCTCTCCAAAAAGGGTAAGACTGTCATCTTCTCCATTCACCAGCCACGCTACTCCATCTTCAGCCAGTTTGACCACCTCACACTCATGAATAAAGGAGAAATCATCTACGCAGGGGCCGCCAACAAAGCCATTACCTACTTTGAGGAGTTGGGTACTGACAGACATACTTCGTTCAAATGAAGATCAGCAGTGATCTGCTAAATCAATGCATGTGTACTGTGATTCTCAACCCTGTGCCCGTGTGTCGTAGGTTACAAGTGTGAGCCATTCAACAACCCGGCAGACTTCTTCCTGGACGTCACAAACGGAACCGTCCTTCCTCAAATACACAACAATAAATCAGGTGCTGAATGTTTTATTATTTGAATGAAATTAATACTTTTTTTCAGCAAGGACACAGTCAATTGATGTGACAGTAAAGACATGTCTAATGCTACAAAAGATTTCTCTTTCAAATAAAATTATTTGGAATTTTCTATTTATCAAAGAAAAAAAAAAAGATTTTAAGCAACACAACTGTTTTCAATACTAGTGATAATAATAAGAAATGTTTCTTGAGCAGCAAATCAGCATATTAGAATGATTTCTGAAGGATCATGTGACACTGAAGACTGGAATAATTTAGTGTTTTTGGTCAAATAAATGTGGCCTTGGTGAGACTTCTTTCAAAAACATAAAAAATATTAATTATGCTACATAATAAATATATTAAAGAGAACAATTTCCCAATAAGCAGTAGTGGAGGCAGAATGTATTGTAGCAATACATCATTTGGAGTCATGCTGTTGGTACTTTACCAATTTATTTTCTTTTTTTAATTTTGGAAACTGCGTTTTTGGACTACTCTTGTTAACCATCTGTGTTTGTGTGTTTGTAGAGATGTGTAGCAACAGCGATGAGATGGTGGAGAATGAAAACCCTCTGGCGGTAATTTACAGAAAGTCCCCTCATTTCCTCAATGTAAAAGACAGACTCACTCAGATTTCAGATGGGCTTGACCCTGAGGTCACTAAAGATGACAGGGTTGGGTACGCCACACCTTTCTATTACCAGGTATGTAGAAGCAATGGTTTAATTAAGCTAACGTTGACTCATTAGATAGGTAAGCAGGAATAACATCAATAGATGACCTCTGTGCATGGGTGATGAGGGTATGTCCATGTTGCAGCTCATGCTGGTGAGTGGCCGCACCGTAAGACACATCTTGAGGAATCCTCAGACGTCTTATGCCCAACTGTTCCTCAACATTTTCTTTGGTATTTTAGTGGGACTGATCTACTACCAGATCCCACACACTTTACCAGAGGCTCTTCAGAACAGCGAGCACCTGCTTACATATTTCATTGGGTCCTAAATTACCTTTCTGCCACAATTTTCAGTTTAAATTCATAGTGTGGAAATTAAAGGGTTAATTCACCCAAAAAGGAAAATTCTGTCTTTAATTACTCAGCCTCATGTCGTTCCAAACCTGTAAGACCTCCGTTCATCTTCGGAACACAAATTAAGATATTTTTGATAAATTCAGAAATCTCTGACTCTCTCATAGATAGCAAGGATTCTTACACGATCAAGGCTCAGAAACGTAGCAAGGAGATTGGTAAAATAATCCATGTGACATCAGGGGTTCAACCATAATTTTACGAAGCTATACGATAATACTTTTTGTGCGAAAAAAAAAAAAAATAAAATTTCCGTGTCCCGCTGCTGGCACAGAACAGCATACGCAGTTTACGTTCAGTTTGATTTTCTCCAAAAGGGCGCTACGGTGACGCGGAGGAGACGAATTGTTGAACCAAGTCGTTATTATTTTTTTTTTTTCCGCACAAAAAGTATTCTCGTAGCTTCGTAAAATTACAGTTGAACCCCTGATGTCACTTGGATTATTTTACCAATCTCCTTGCTACGTTTCTGAGCCTTGATCGTGTAAGGATCCTTGCTGTCTACGGGAGGGTCAGAGATTTATATAGAATTATATCTTAATTTGTGTTCCGAAGATGGAGGTCTTACGGGTTTGGAACGAGGGGTGAGTTATAAATTACAGAATTTTCATTTTTGGGTGAACTATCCCTTCAAGGAATGTAAATGGAAAATGAGGTCAGAAAAATTAAAAAGCTATAATATACAAAATATTTAAAAAAATCTAAATATATATGTATGTATGTATATGTTTGCACATGTAATTTTCATCATATATTTTGATATATAATTTGATACATCAGGCTTTTATGGCTCATATAGTATGATATAGGATCTTATACTCTAGGTGGAGGCTCAAACTAAAATATTAAATTTGATATAGTTGCTAATATTTATATGGCCCAAAAGTAGCTGAAATTCTGATTGCCTTGTGAATCAGTGAGATTTTTATAATATTATATACAGTGGTGTGAAAAAGTGTTGGCCCCCTTCCTGATTTCTTATTTTTTATATGTTTGTCACACTTTAATGTTTTCAGATCATCAAACAAATTTAAATAATAGTCAAAGATCCACAAGTGAACACAACATTAAATGAAGGTTTTTATTATTAAGGGAAAACAAAATCCAAAACTACATGGCCCTGTGTGAAGAAGTGTTTGCCCCCCTGTTAAAACTGGTTTATCACACCCGAGTTCAATTTCTCTAGCCACACCCAGGCCTGATTACTGCCACACCTGTTCACAATCAAGAAATCGCTTTGGGACTCCAGCGAACCACAGTGAGAGCCATTATTCACAAATGGCAAAAACATGGAACAGTGGAGAACCTTCCCAGGAGTGGCCGGCCGACCAAAATTACCCCAAGAGCACAGCGACGACTCATCCAAGAGGTCACAACAGACCCCACAACAACATCCAAAGAACGGCAGGCCTCACTTGCCTCAGTTAGGCAGTGTTCATGACTCCACCATAGAAAGAGACTGGGCAAAAATGGTCTGCATGGCAGAGTTCCAAGACGAAAACCGCTGCTGAGCAAAAATAACATAAATGCTCGTATCAGTTTTGCCAGAAAACATCTTGATGATCCCCAAGACTTTTGGGAAAATACTCTGTGGACTGACGAGACAAAAGTTGAACTTTTGGAGGGTGTGTGTGTCCCATTACGTCTGGTGTAAAAGTAACACTGCATTTCAGAAAAAGAACATCATACCAACAGTAAAATATGGTGGTGGTAGTGTTATGGTCTGGGGCTGTTTTGCTGCTTCATGACCTGGAAGACTTGCTGTGAAAAATGAAACCAAGAATTCTGCTGTTTACCAAAAAATCCAGAAGGAGAATGCCCGGCCATCTGTTCGTGACCTCACGCGTAGCGAACTTGGGTTCTGCATCAGGACAATGATCCAAAACACACCAGTAAGTCCACCTCTGAATGGCTGAAGAAAAACAAAATGAAGACTTTGGCGTGGCCTAGTCAAAGTCCTGACCTGAATCCTATTGAGATGTTGTGGCATGACCTTAAAAAGGCGGTTTATGCTCGAAGACCCTCCAATGTGGCTGAATTACAACGATTCTGCATAGATGAGTGGACCAAAATTCCTCCACAGCGCTGTAACAGACTCATTGCAAGTTATCGCAAATGCTTGATTGCAGTTGTTGCTGCTAAGGGTGGCCCAACCAGTTATTAGTTTTAGGGGGCAAACACTTTTTCACACAGGGCCATGTAGTTTTGGATTTTGTTTTCCCTTAATAATAAAAACCTTCATTTAAAAACTGCATGTTGTGTTCATCTTTGACTAATATTTAAAAAAATGTTATGATCTGAAACATTAAAGTGTGACAAACATGCAAAAAAAATAAGAAAGCAGGAAGGGGGCCAACACTTTTTCACACCACTGTATAACATGCTACTTACAAAAAATACATATACATATCAGTTCTGTGGTTTTATGATCAAACTCTGTAGTTTTTATTGTGGAAGCAAAACATAACGCAATGCAATAAAATCATGACTGAATGATGAACAAATAAAGGTTCCTCTAAAGCCTGATCTTATTTGATACATTTTAACACGATTTTTCATGTCATCTGGAAAAAAAGACTAACAATATTAAAGATATTCTTTTTGACATATATTTTTATATTTTTTGTTTACTTTATATAAATCACAAACTGATTTATATATATATATATATTTGCTGCCTCTTTTCTCTTCAGAACGGGAGCTTTCTTTTTCCTAGTCATTAACATGGTGTTTGGCAATCTGTCTGCGGTGGAGCTCTTCATCAGCGAGAGAGTGCTCTTCATGTGAGTCGACCTCCAAACACGAGCTTTCCAGCCTGCTGTTCCTATTTGTTAAAGACCACCTTCACATGTTCCTCTCACCTGCAGCCATGAGAACTCGAGTGGTTTCTACCGCACCTCTGTCTACTTCCTGTCCAAAGTGTTTGCTGACCTCATACCAAACCGCATCCTCCCCGTCTTCATCTTTTCTGCCATCCCGTACTTCATGATGGGTGAGTAGAGTCACTCTCTTCTTCTTTCAGGAAGACATTTTAGGAAGCATCGTACGTATCCTTGTCCACAAACACAATCCCATAGTGCACTGAAAAGATCCAAGATGGTGCATGAAGCAAGAGAAGTGTGTTCATTCACTGTTACTTTATTAGTGGAGGAATGTAAGGAATAGTGAATGAGGGTGCCATTATGGTGGCAGTTGCTCACTGTTATTGTGTTACAAATGACACATAAATCACATGAATAACCGTTTACAGCCCTTTGTTGTGGGTTTTTGCTGTACCTACATTACACTGTTTCAGTGAGCTTCATCTCTATTTGTGGCTCAGGCCTGAAGCCTGATGTGGAGGCGTTCTTCCTGTACTGTGTGACCATGAGTATGATCAGTCTGTCAGCGGTGAGCTTGGCCTTCCTGATCAGCGCCAGTGTGGGCTCCTTCGCCATGGCTAACATCCTCATCGCACTGCCTTATGTTGTAATGATGGTGAGTTTAGCCGAACAGAAGATTTACAGACATGTAGATTGTTTGCTTTGTTCTAAAAAATTTTTTAAAAACACTTGCATTTTCTCATTGGTCCGGTTCACTTTTGTAATGTTTGAAAACGGACCAAAATGATATTACTTACCAAAATTCTGATTATTTTACAGCATGATTGCAGATGCCTAAACTACGACGGCGTTTTAGCGCCACGTCAAAAAAGTAAAAAACTAAATCTAAAATTACGAGATTAAAGTCGTAATATTTTGAGAATACAGTGGAAAATTTTCTCCTGGTGCTCCCAATCCGGGCCATTTGCATGTGCAATAGGCTATAGAATGTACTCTCAAAATATTATAACTTTAATCTCCTAATTGTTACAAATGAATCCTTAATTCGTAATTTTGACTTTATTCTCAAAAGATTTCGACATTTCTTGTAATTTTTGACTTTATTCTCATAGTTTTGACTTTATTCTCATAATTTTGACTTTATTCTTATAATTTTGACTTTATTCTTGTAATTTTGACTTTATTCTCAAAATATTTCGACATTCTTGTAATTTTGACTTTATTCTCAAAATACTTTGACTTTATTCTTGTAATTTTGGCTTTATTCTCAAAATACTTTGACTTTATTCTTGTAATTTTGACTTTATTCTCAAAATATTTCGACATTCTTGTAATTTTGACTTTATTCTCAAAATACTTTGACTTTATTCTTGTAATTTTGGCTTTATTATCAAAATACTTTGACTTTATTCTTGTAATTTTGGCTTTATTATCAAAATACTTTGACTTTATTCTTGTAATTTTGGCTTTATTATCAAAATACTTTGACTTTATTCTTGTAATTTTGACTTTATTTAAAAAAATATTTTTATTTAGACTTTATTCTCGTAATTTTGACTTTATTCTCAAAATACTTCATTATTCTCATAATTTTGACTTTATTCACAAAATATTTTGACTTTATTCTCAAAATATTCGACTATTCTCGTAATTTTGACTTTATTCTCGAAATATTTCGACTTTATTCTCGTAGTATTTTGACTTTATTCTCAAAATATTTCGACATTGTTGTAATTTTGACTATTCTCAAAATACTTTGACTTTATTCTTGTAATTTTGACTTTATTTTAAAAAATATTTCGACTTTATTCGCAAAATACCTTCATTATTTCTCATAATTTTGGCTTTATTCTTGTAATTTTGGTCTTTATTCTCAAAATATTCTGACATTATTCCTCTAATATTTTTGACTATTCCCTTGTAATTTTTGCATCTATTTTTTCACATATTCCTGACTTTTTCTCGAATACTTTCAACATATTCTCTATTTGACTTTAGTCCTCATATTGTCAATATTTATTCTCGCAATTTTGTCATTTTCCTCCTAATATTAGACTTTAATCTCGCAATCTTAGACTTTTTTTTTTAACGTGGCACTAAACCGCCATAGTACTAAAACCAAACAAATGAGCAAAACATTGTCAGGTTGAAAAGGTCAAAAATGATCGCTTTAAAATGCACCAACACGACATTAGGAAGTAAACTGCAATTAATGGGATGAAGGTGTACTTTTGGAACTCCACATGATCTATTCTCACAGGTTCTTCTGTCCTGTGTCTCCTCAGGTGTTTGGGGGTTTCCTAGTGAACCTGAATTCCATGCTGAGCGGGATGTCCTGGCTGAAGTGGGCCAGTATATTCCGATATGGCTACAATGTAAGAACATAAAAGATTTTACAACTCTGTATATATTTGCGTTTCAGCAGTAATGCAACCAATCTGCCTTCCTTCAGGCACTTGCCATCATCGAGCTAAAAGATCAAGTCTTTACCAGTAACTACACCAGGTAAGACTCACTCATACTCGGTGGCACCACCTACTAGAAAAACAATTATCTTCAGAGTTTAGTCTCTAGGAGGTCATGTGGGTAGTAATGTGAGGTGTGACAACTGCAAACTCTCTCTCTTACTGACAGCATGACAGGCGACATGTATCTGGATCATCAAGAGATCGACTACAGCACTTGGGGCTTTTGGCAGAACCAGGTAGCTCTGACAGGCATTATGTGCGTGTGTCTGCTGCTTACTTATGTGCAGCTGCGTCGGATCAGTCGCTGGAAGTGAAGGAATGAGTTTTTCATTTTGAACCCTTTGCATCATGAAATCATATATGTACAGAGAAGTGTGTCAGCCATACACAGAATCCACTGCTCACTACCTCAGTTACTTCAAATCTGCTACCTCTGAAACTACCTGTGGCATAAAGTATGCAATTGTTTGAAATTTTGTAAAGGTTTCATTTTATATAAAAGTTGTAAACTGAATACAGATGTAAACCTTAACAAAAAAAAGATTGCATTGTTTATTGCCAAAGAACAACTACAATACAAAAAAAAAATTAAGTTTAAGAATTATTGCAAAACATTCAAAGTGAAGGGAGATTGATGTGATCACAGGATCAACAACTGAGAATGATGCAGAGTTAACAGGAATCACAATGAAATGGCACTAGCAACAGATCTTCTCACAGTGACCTACTGAGCAAAAAAGGGTTTTATACGATGATTCACAAAGCTTGACACGAACAACGATTTAGGAGAATCTTAAAAATAATATGCATGTTATGAATTTATGTTTTGTGAATACGGGCCCTGATCTTAAGGATTCCTGTTGAAATTACTGAATTTAGACAGTCTCACAGGCTGCAACTTAAGAGGCAGGTTAAGCAAACTAATTGATTAGAAAAGTCCAGTTTATGTCACCAGAAAGACATTGAAAATTACAAGGTCAAAAAACAGTTTTATGCTCAAGTTTCATACACTACAAATAATAACAAAACGCATCAAATGGTATTTTAACTTTCAGAGCTTATCAATTGACAAAGGGGTTTGAAAAACTTCTGAAAACACGGAGAATGGGGTTGAAGTTGATTTTATTTTAAATTTAAAAAAAAAAAAAAAAAAGGCTCAGTCTGAACAGTGTGAAGCACAAGGATAAAATCTGACATTTAGGTAGCAGTGACCGATCAATCAGTGACGGCCATCAGTTAGTGGGAACAAATGAAGAATGTCAACATCACTGCCCCCTTCAGATCATTAATAGACAAAATGACAGTTAAAGAATTGACTTCCATTAGGACCAAAAGTGTCACCCATTAAAAACAAAGATTTAAATCACTGGCCTTGCAGGTACATTTGCAGTTAAAGAGGGAGGCAGGGATATTAGAGCATCCAAAGCATTTTATCTTCATTCTCAGGGGTCACCGACCACCTCTTCTGATAAAAGCACAATCTATTTCCATATGAACTCATGCTCTGTGCATATTTAAAGAAACCAATGTTGTACAACTAAAAGAATATTACTTCTAAAAACAAGTCCCCAAAATAGCGCCAAAAAAAATTCAGTTTCAGTGCAAGTATTTCCCATATAACTACACCTGCCATTCCCAACTCCCTCCAAACCCCTGCCCCCTCAAAATACACGTCCTTTCAGAAAGCTTTCTTTCCCCTGAAACAAGGCTGTTAAATTAGCTGACCGTTGTCACTTAAAGAAAACCCAAATATTGATTTCACAACAGAAAAGCAGCTCTACAGCAATTCCCCTTTAGTTTCCGAAGATTGTGGAACGCTCTGCTCATTCTTTAGCTCCACACGTGACGCCTGCAGTGGTCCAAGGCCTACAACACAAACACAGAAGCTACATTTAAGTCACAGCCGGTTTCTGATGTGCAGTGCAACATTAGACAAAAAAAATAAATGTCATCTTCTGTAACACCAGAAAGACAATACTCACGTTACAGCGAGAAGCGGTCTCCACGTTCTTACACCAGTATGATGGTCCCCAGCTGCACTGCTCCAATCCCAGCAGCCTCTGCACTGCCTCAGGACATGCTCCCAGCTTCTGTACACACCAACAAACTCAGTCAGGGATCATCATTTGATCACATGATTTGAGCTGGAGAGTGAAGGGTAGATCTTACCATGCAGACAAAGTCAGGATCCAGCGTCTGGAGCAGCAGCTGTACAAGCAGAGGCTCATACTGCTCAATGAGCTGGTTACACTGCAGGAAGGAGAACACACTTAGACCGATACACTCCACCTATACGGCTACATTTCCTACAGGAATGGAGTGGTCAGATTCAGTCCCTTTCTAGGATTCAAGCTGTAAACTTGAGATTGATTGATGTAGGGATGCACGATGTGGGAGGAAAAGGAAATATTTTCTGCAACGTAAATATATAAATAGGGCTGCACAATTTAGCAAACATTTAAAGGGATAGTCCACCCAAAAATGAAAATGGTCATTAATTACGCACCCTCAATTCGTAAGACCTTCGTTCATCTTTGGAACACAAATTAAGATGTTTTTGATGAAACCGTAGAGCTTTGACCCTCCATAGAGAGCAACGTAAATCACCACGTCAAGGCCCAGAAACGCATTTAAAGCACATAATTAAAATAGTCCATGTGACATCAGGGGTTCAACCGAAATTATGAAGCTATGAGAACACTTGTGCACAACAGAAAACAAAAATAGACTTTAATTCAACAATTCTTCACCGCATCACTGTAGACGCTGTTAATGAGTACCACGACACATGCGTGTGCATTCCTCTGCTCGTAAACAAGGCGCAGTGCGTTCTACATCATCAGCGCACCCTACATGCATCATGGTACTCTTGATAATGGCGGCAGACTGAC
The DNA here is from genome assembly GCA_018155175.1 of Sinocyclocheilus anophthalmus. Lineage (NCBI taxonomy): Eukaryota > Metazoa > Chordata > Actinopteri > Cypriniformes > Cyprinidae > Sinocyclocheilus > Sinocyclocheilus anophthalmus. Next base: position 54,770 of record JADLZN010004787.1, read on the forward strand.
CCAGAAGAGAAGAAATCGTTGAATAAAGTCATGATTTTGGTTTTCTCTGCACACAAAGTATTCTTGTACCTTCATAAAATTAAGTTTGAACCACTGATATCACATGGACTATTTTGACGATGTCCTTACTACCTTTCTGGGCCTTGAACATGTCAGTTACATTGCTGTCTATGGAGGTCAGAGAGCTCACAGATTCCATCAAAAATATCTTTACAGGGTTAGTTCACCCAAAAATTAAAATTCTGTAATTAATTACTCACCCGCATGTCGTTTTTAACCCGTAAGACCTTTGTTCATCTTCAGAACACAATTTAAGATAATTTTAATGAAATCCAAGAGCTTTCTGACCCCCTCCATAAACAGCAAGGTAACTACCACGTTCAAGGTCCAGAAAAGATGATCGACAAAGTAGTCCGTGTGACATCAGTGGTTCTATTGTAAAGTCACGAAGCGCTGAGAATACTTTTTTTTTTTTGCACAAAAAAAAACCCCCCTTTAAAATAATGACTTTATTCCACATTTTCATCTACTGCGTCACTTTGGACGCGCGTCCACGACATGTCATGAACACGCTTTGTCGTGAACAATCTTTACAGTTGAACCACTGATGTCACACGGACTACTTTGTCGATCTTGGTACTTTTCTGGACCTTGAACGTGGTAGTTACCTTGACGTCTATGGGAGGGTCAGAGAGCCCTCATTAGTACGAGTAATTAAAATGACAATTTTCATTTTTAGGTGAACTCTCGCTTTAACATTTTGCCTCATTACAAGTATGGGAAGATGGTTGACATGTTTTGTTCCTGAATGCATATTTAAATGACCCAAATGTGTTAGCAAATACAAATCTCACACTGCATGTTGCTGGAAACAGCACAGTAGAATGTCTGCTGACAATCTAAATGAAATGAACACTTGTATTGTATTTGTTCTGTTGTTGGATGCATTAAAAACATGAAGAATGGGTGTCCGTTTACTGCAAGCGTGACCTACCTCATCTCTGACAGCGTCAGGCAAGAAGTCGCAGACCTTCAGCACAGCCTCCTCGATCTCGGCCTGAGTGGCGTTCTGCTCCAGGATCCCATCCACATAACGCACTGCCATCTTACACACGTCACAGAAGCCACCCGCCTCAAATCGTTGCTTGTCCATTACAGCTGCAAGAATAAAGCATTACAAAGGCATCACACATCTAGAAAAAGAGGAACAAATGGAACATACTGAAAACAAAAGTATTATCGGCACTTACAGACATGGCTGACCCCATTGCAGAGAGCAAGGAAAGAGCAGATGGTTTTTGGATCGGCCTCCTGCACAAGCAGCTCAATGATGGCCTGGCCGTAGGTATCAATCAGGTCCTTGCACTGAGCTGTGAGCGTGGAGGGTAAAATGTCACAGACTTTCTCCACAGCCTGCACAATCTCTTCCTGAAAAAAAAAAAAAAAAAAGTTCATTCAGCCCCCCCTTTTAAACAGGAAATGTATAAAGGTGCAAATTCACATCAAGTACTCCAGAAAACTCAGAGCGTGCTGTTAGTACTATTAATATTGAAATACAGTTGAGTATTGTTTTTAATTTAAGCATTTCATAATGTGAAGCCGTTTCTGCACTGATGCAAGGCTTATTTTATCTAATAATGATGAATATTAGAGTTGGAGTGAATCGCATCACAACTGAAAAGAGAATCCAATGCAAGCTTTAATTTGCTGACTGGAAACACCAGGATGCATGCATTATCCCTTCATATTTATCTACTTTCTCTTCTCTGAATGGAGAAGGCCTTATTCCATCAGTCCCAGCTGCTGCCATGTTTGTCAATCTTTACATCTAATTGTTGATGAAAATCCACACATTTCAACAGATTCAGACCAGACTGGTCCTTAGTTTTTACTGCCAATCAATGGAGAACCAATTCTTTTACATGTGGCTTCTTACCTCAGACGTATGATCCTGAACCATGTCCTCAATTTCCTTCATCACAAACTCACAGATGGCACACTGAGGAGAGTCACGTACTTGCACCAGAATCTATCCAAACAGAAGCACATTCATCAAAGGAAACATGCATTTTTATGCAATTTCCTAACTAAAGCTTAGTTTGAATGCCATTTACAGCGGACCACATTTTAGAGTCATTAAATTAATTTACATTGTCAAAGCGGAGGATGAAAGTAAAGTAAAAATTTCCATTTCTTTATTTTCTCTTAAATGAACCAGTGACCCAAGTGTTGCACAAAGCCGTTTTAAATGCTCAAGTGTTAAACTACCAAATACACCGATTCAAATGAAAACCGAAGCTATATGCTTTTGTACCTTAGCAGGCTTGCTTTTGACAGGCGTTTCAAGTTTGGTTGCAGGGAACATCTTGACAGCAGGGATTGATTTGGCAGGCATAAGCTTCTCCATGTGCACAGATTTATTCTGAGTGGAGCAGAATCCAGCACGAGAGCAGATGTCCTTGGGTTGCTGCAGAGGGGTTGTAAGACATTCAGTGAGTAATATGGCTCCAGTTACACAAGATGAAGGCAGGTTGAGTGGAATATTAGGCATGCACTGACTAATACGTTTATGCACCATCTTCCTGGATGAGGAATCATGCAGCATCCATTGCACCACACCTCTCGGACTAACCGATTACCCATGATGCTGCTCAACCTCATGCCCACAGCATCCAACATCACCCTGCCAATCTGATGCCTGCCATGCATGCAAGCACAAGATGTGCAAGTTTGATCTGGTGAATGGCCAAAGCTAGTGGTTCAATTAAAAGACCAACAACACTTTATAGCAACCACATGTTCAAATGAAAATGTTTGAATGGGAGCTCTCAGGATGGAGGTTAAAGATTTGGTTCCAATTGCAAATAATGATTAATCAGTTCATGATTCTTTAAGCACTTGGACAAACCTAAAATACTTGACAGATTTGGTCACTGAAGGAGTCAATTAAAAACTGATTCAAACCCACATCGAGTCTTTATGACCAATTAATTCAGAAGAACAGGCTCAAGTCTGCAATATGAACAGCAAGTGAACGCAATGGAAAGTTCTTTTTTTACACTTGCTACTGAATGGAATTCAGGAAACATTGTCAATGGAACTGTCTGGGGAAGAATGTAGACAGAACCAAAATGGCATGGAAATTTGGTTGGGAAAATTCCAGAAAGCTGGTTATACGACATGCGCAACAAGTTTGCAGATTAGTAAAGATAACCGCAAATTCTAGTTCCAAAACCTGAGGTAACCAAGTAGCCATAGCAGCTTAACCCAATTGATGAGGCTCCAGGCATTAATATTATTAATAACTTTTCACACTAATAAACAATAAAAAAAAAATAAATCACTATTTTAGTATGGCGTGCTGCTTAGCATCCATTTCCATGTTACTGCAGGATTTGTCGGTCTGTTGCAATGTCTTTTTGGATGTTGAATGAGCCGAGTGAACTTACTCAACCATTTTTACCAGTAAGTTTCGGTTTAAAACCAAGAGTTTGGGGTTTATTTGACAGCAAGTTTAGCCCTGCTTTCTGAAATACCCCCCCCGTTATTTTGTTGAATGAAACCAGTAACCAAAGAAGAGTCAGTACATGGTTTCAACCCTACTCAGTATTTTTATGGATGGAGGTCATGATAATGGATGATCGGTCTGGTACAACATCTAAACAAAACATGACATCCTCAGGGTTAGGGCTATTTTAAGAGTGCGTGAGTGGCTAGTCTAACAACAGCACAGTTTAGCAACGGTCGGTGTTGGATTAGAAAACAGCACAGGTGATTAGCCACATGGAAAACCGATTAAAAGGCACAAGCTAGGATGAGACTAGCAGCACAGAAAAACCTACCTGCTCCTGAAGACCAGAGCAAACAAAACCACAAGAGGAGGGAGAGAAAGAAAGAAAATGAAGGTGGGAATAAATAAGGGAGAGAAAACAAGTGATTAGAGTTGTGGATTAAGCTGGCAGACAGGCAGTGTGTCTTAAGGAAACAAAAGCAGCTTTGTTCACTTGACTGACAAAACCAGCAACAAGCTCTCCATATTAAAGGGGTCATATTTTAAATAACGTATATTAATTTATTTTAAAGGCACTTTTTACACTAGAAGAGGTTTTGGAAGTTATAGAACAGTGCATTCAAATTGTATTCCTCATATGACCCCTTTAAAACTCACTGTAGTGTGCCACGAGGAGAGGAACTAATGCACCCAATTTTGGTAATGAGGATGGAAGAATGAAATGGCTGAAATGCAGACAAGACATTTAAAACAAAAACAAAAAAAACACTTACCATAGACATAAGCTGTTGAAAGACCAATGGTCCATACTGGCTAATGTACTCCTTGCACTGTTGAAGAAATGAGAGATAAGACCACCAAAATGGTCCCACACATACAATGGCATCTTTACTTTGAGCACACAACTCTAGTAAACTCATGCGCTCACCATATCAGACATGCCAGGTCCCAGCAGCTCACACTGGCTCTCCACCCGTGCGAGTAGAGTGTTGATAAATGAGGAATTGGCTTTGGCGTCCTCCTGAGTGTCAGAGATGAACGTAACACAGTCCTGGCACACATCTCCACCAGTCTGCAGACAGAAGAGAACACCAATCAGTTAATAAACATACAGGATGAGATTAATTATGCATATTTTAATCAGAAACAAACAGTTTATGACACCATCCCCCCCCATTAAAACATACAGGTGTGACAGCTTCACCTGTTTGGGGGTCTCCTTGGTATTCTCTTGAGGGTAAAGCAGCTGAGGGATGTTGAGCAGGAAGGGGTTGACACGCTGGTTCAGGTCCACCTCAGGGATCTCATTGGACATGAGCTGAGCTTTAGCCAGAGTTGCCTGCTGGGACACACACAGGCCCATAGCACTGCACACCACACCGGGGTCATCCTGTGAGATGAAGGGAAAAACTGATGCATTGGAAAGCATGATACAAATAGGATGTGCAGCTGAATACATTTCCCCTTGCTTCAGTTCTTTAAAGACTGTGGCTGATGCTGTGAATGACAGATGAGGCGCTATGGGAAGGAAGAGCCTATTACACAAAGGCTGCTTTGTGGCTAGCTAACCATCTTAGCGGCACTAGACCAGTCTAGTCAGACCAACGCATTTAGTTAGTTTTGGAGTAATAAAAATTTAAGCGCTTCATTTCAGATTTTACCCACCAAGATCAATTTAATTTCATGACCTTGATGGTGAGAGTAACTTCTCTAAATTGTGGCTTGATCAATTTTTCACCAGCATGTTTGAATGTCACCGATTTGTGGCTTTTACAAAAGCACAAATTGCTAAAAAAAAAATCCACTATTTGGTGGGAAGTAATGACTATTCTCTACTGTATCTCTATAGAGTTTAACAGTCATGCCATGACTGTTATGTCATTTTTTTAATTATCAGCATCAACAAATACATTCATAGGTACATTCGTACTTAAGGCCTGTTTACACCAGAATCATAAGGAGAATTATTATCAGTGCTCAATACGCCAAGACGACATTATGCCTTCTTATCAAATAAGTGTCCAAAAAAAAAAAAAAAAAAAAAAGTACACATTTAATATTAATTTTGGATTGGAACATGCAAACTGTTCATTAAGTTCCGAACAGCATGTTTGGCTTTCCACTCCAAAAGAGCTTGTGTTTTGGTACATGGTGGGTGTTCAACGGTTTTCAAATCCCAAATCACAAGGGGAATTATGTTACTGAATTAGTTAAAGGGGAAGGCAAGGAAGTATCCAGCTCACCAGCTCTCCTTCGATGATGCCAATGAGAATGGGTAAGTAGTTGTCAACAATCTCCTTACACTGGTCAGCCAGGCCCTCATCAGGGATCAGCTGACAGGCCTTCTCCATGTATCCGAGGAGTTCGCCCTAGATTTGACAAGAATTTGGACTTTGGCCTCCCATAAAAAGTACTCAACTCCAGTGCTATCATGTCAGCATACCTCTGTGGCATTGTCCTTCAAAAGCTGCTCCACCACCATCAACACCTCTTTGCACAGATCACATGGCACAGATTTCTGCAAGAAAGGAGGTTTTATACACTTCAAGCTCATGAATTATCCACTGGCATACAAAAGCACTTCTGAGAATCAGGTCAGCGCACCATCTGAGGCTTGTTCCACACGTTCTGTTGGCAGTGTTGGACGGCACCACAAAGGGAAGCGGTCTTGACATTCTGGCACCAGTAGGGGGGACCGCGGGCACACTGCTCCGTACCCAACAGGGGACTCGCCACAGCTAGCAAGAAACAAGAGAAAACAGATTAGATGTATAAAGCAGCCACAATGGTCACACAGACATGTGATGGCCCAGTCAAGTTAGCAATTACACTTATCTGATCAGACAGAGGTGACACTTCACAGGATTCAATTTAGGTAAAAAAAAAGTAACATTACTGGTTACTGTATTCCATTTGTATTATAGCCACTGAATAAGGAAGCACCATCTATTCAGCAATCACAGTCTTTCATTTTTCTACAACCAGGTGACCAATAACAGGTTACTGAAGTGTCTTTTCTGTGATTCATGACCAAAACTGACAACCACTGTAAAAAAGGCACGATAAATGAGTTTGCACAAACTCCATTGAATTCTAATCAAAAGTTAGATTTGAGAAGCAAATTATAGCTGCCAACACACGAAAACAAAACACTTTAGCCTTTCACAATCAGACTTTCCACACAGAACTGTTCTTGAGACCATTAGGATGGCAGAGCAATACTGAAAATGGATATGAAGAGACAGAGAGAGAGGGATTTTTTTTAAGAACCTGCCAGTGCGTGTAATGTGTGGAAAGTCCCCAAACCTACCAAGAGCCAGTTAATATTGATTTCACCAAGTACAATGCTTAAATTATCATTCTAAATTAAAACTTCCCCTGAAGTGAAGTCAAACCTGCAATGAACGAGCTCAGCATCTGTGCCTGCAGATTTCTTGAGTTCTTGCCTAGAGTTCTTCTCTATAAGAGATAGCTAGTTTCACAAACACTTAAAAATAAAGGTGCTTCAAAAGGTTCTTCACAGCGATGCCACAGAACCATTCAGTCAATGGTTCTTTAAAGAACCATCTTTCTTACCTTTTATAATCTGAAGAACCTTTTGTGAAACCGAAAGCTTCTTCTGATGTTCAAGGTTCTTTATGGAACCATTTAGACAAATGTTCTACGGCATCGTGAAGCACCTTTATTGTTAAGAGTGCGTGCTGGTAGTTTTAATCAGACATACATTTTTGAGAAAAAAAACAAAAAAAAAGTCTGCAAGGCATTCCAAAATTTGTTGGCAATCATCTGACCTATGAGACAAACTACAAGCAGTCTTATGATCCAGTGTCGGTTTCCACCAGCTCAGCATCACCCTCCGCAGCCGACTGTACAAAAGACATGTTGACAAAACCCAGATGCGAAAGAGCAAGTGCATTTTAACTCACCGACACAGTTTTACTGTAATGAATTATGATACTGATTTTTTTTTCTCCACCAATGAGTCAAAAATCACATGATACATAAATAACTGTGCCATGACTAAACTTTAAAAACATCCCTAAAGAACTAAACTATTAACACAACACAAAGTACACTACTACCAATGAAAACCCAACCTTCTGTTAACCAGCAGACTTTCACTTGTTTCGCCACTCCATATCAAGCGTCAAAACCAAATCAGACACCACCTAAATAAAAGCCTAAAGTGAGAAACAAAAGCGCAGACATTAAAGATTATGGGAAAGCTCTATGCCATAAACCTATGGCCCAAGAACTAGCTGTAAAGCTGGCTCATTTACTTCGCATGATCACGGCGTTAGTTAAGAGACTTTTTGACCCTACAAACAATACAACTTCCATTTGACCAGCACTTCAGCTAAATACAAGAGCAGAAAGAGATGCCTCAATAACAATTACTGCTAGACAGAAAACATGGGAATGGGTCGTTGCAAAAGCATGTAAAGAAATGACAGTAACTACTCTAAACATTTTTTTAATTCTCATATCTGTGCATGAACTCCTTAACGGAGAAAGTTTTTAAATTCCACTGGGTTTAAGAGAACTGCAAAAACCCGTTCAATAAACAAACTCTTAATCTTACATTACAAATTCTTGCTGATGTGATCAGACCGCCCAATATGCGGAAATAACTCCAGCAACAAGTCATGAGCAAACAAAATCACATACTCAAAATAACTCTACAGCACTGAACACTTAAGTCATGCGGTCTAATTGGCCAATAGACCAAACTAGGACACCTTTTCCAGCTTCCTCTTTTGCAATTGCTAAAAATAAAAATAAAAAACACTGCATGTCAATGGGAAGCTGAGAGGCACTATGGTTGAGAGGCACATGTGGTTTTATTAATAAACCATTTTTCACAAGCCAGAGGCTGACCTCACATATAGACCAAAGTATGAAGGCCACCTCTATGCCTTCATGAGCAAAAACTCATGCAAAATAATCCTTTGACAAAAAAAAGGGCGAAGTGAAATTGTGATAGTAATGGCAAATCTGAAAGAGGAACACAGACGAGGACACTACACATGTAGCAACGCCTCTGATCCCTGGAAGCACGAGGAGGCGTTATTTTGAAGCACCAAGCAACCTAGTTACAAGTTACGCAGACAATTGTGATCAGACGAAAGAACGCTGCAGGAGATAAAGACAGCCTGGGTATATATATCTGCGTTAGGGAAACCGTGTCAACATTCAGACACCTCGATCAGAGAAAGAGAGAGAGTTGCTGAAATCATCTAACTCTGCATCGATCAAGCGCGAGACGAAGGCTACATAAAAACTGATGCGTCACGACGCGGAAACGAGTCGCATTAAATCCTAATTACATCCGAGTTCAAGAAATACATTAAGAACTATAATAATAATAATCAGACAATCAGTTACCTACGGTTTCTACACATATCGCAGATATTATTACAATACACCTCCGTCAGATTAGACCAGTCAAAAACATATGCGGCACAATGCACATGTCACGAACGTAGAAAAAAAAAAAAAAAACAAAAACCGGCTAAACATAAATACAACGCCCAAATACACCATAAAAAAAAAAAAAAGTCATAAGTGACTTATCACGGGCGCTGTTGTTTAAAACCACTCAAGCTAGCGCAACACGCGACAGAATGACTAATAAACAAACCGGGAAAACGATATTATTATCGCCATACAAGTAGAATCTGTTCAGGAAAGCCAGAATAAATATGTTAGTGTGTGTATTTAAAGATAACACTTCCATTTCAGCAAGCCGGACTGACTAGCGCTACATGCCATGTTTACCAAACGCGTCCTCCGCCATTAACACTTCTCATAACGAAACACGACAAACAACGGGACGGTCCAAAAACATTACCCGTGGAGAGAAACAGCAGCGTGAGAAGCATCGTGACTCTAGCAGAGGCTCCTCTCGAACCGCAGCGTCGTGTTTTGAGTCTGGTCTGGTCTGGTCTGGTCTGTGCTGGACGCTGGAGGTGTTTATGCTGCAGTGCCTCGCCTGGGTCGCGTGATCAGGCTTTTATGCTGATGAGCTCACTGTCAGCTGACCGCTGCGCATGCGCGCCACTGAGGCGCCTCGAACGCAATCAGGAAGCTAGTCGTTCGAACTTTGCATTTTTTGTTGTATTTTGGAGTTTTACGTGGTATTGATGTGATTTATGTCTTCCTTATATATACATATATTATCCTAACTATAATAGCTATACAGTTTGGAGTCAAAAATCCAATTATACAAATAATATATAGATTTTTTTTTTAAAAAAAAAACAAAAAAAAAAACAAACAAACACTAGCTATTCTATTTTTTCTATTCTATCTACTTGTGTTCTTTGTGTGTATATATGTATATATAATATATATATATATATACACATACACCTTGCTATGTGTACTGCGTTAGGTTAACCGAGACTTGTCATTTGCACTTATATATTATTGCTCTTTTGTTAGTTTTGATTGCTTCTATTGTCCTCATTTGTTAGTCACTTTGGATAAAAGCGTCTGTTAAATGACTAAATATACAAAATTATACAAATACTTTATGTTCCTGTTTCAAAAACCTAAATTATAATAATTTTGGGGCGAATTCTGCCCTTCAAATAATATTTAAATATAATCGTATTTTCTATAGATTTCTGGCTTCAAACGTGTACGTAATCAATGTCATGAATAGTTTTATTCCTTATGATTTTTAGTGGTAAATTCATGTTGAGAGAACTAGTCCATATAGCGTCATAACAAGCTCTGCTAGTGTCACACAAGCTCAATGTGTGTTAATAATTACATTTCCATTTGCAAGAGAGCCTATTACCATGTTTTTTTTGACATGCACTCTTTGAAAGTAACTTTGAGGACCATATAGATCCCATTATATATGAATATAATTTCCACTTGAAAATATATCAGAGTACCATGGTGTTACTTTATTACGATCTAATACCTTCCAGCTTTATATTTAAAGTGCACTTGGAACATTTACCCTTTGTGTGCCTTTTTATTTAAAGGGGTCATATGATGCGATTTCAAGTTGTCCTTTCTCTTTGGAGTGTTACAAGCTCTTGGTGCATAAAGAAGATCTCTAAAGTTTTGCAAAGACTAAAGTCTCAAATCCAAGAGATATTCTTTATAAAAGTTAAGAGTCAGTCACACCTACCTAAAACGGCTCGTTCTAACACGCCCCCACATGTCTACCTCACTATGTGGGAAGATTAGCATAACACCGCCTAAATGTTCACGCAAAGAAAGAAGGCGTAACTTTTATTCTCGCTGTAGTATTGTTGTTGCTGCCGAGCCATTGGGGGGGGGGGGGTGTGAGATGCTGTGTGCTTCGTTGTGAAAGCGAAACTACTTTGTTGGTCTTCCAAAAGAGGACGAGATCCGTTTCGTCATGCCTGGAGTTGATCCGTGTTGGTCGCTGAAGAAATACTTCAACTTAGTGCTGTGGATCGCCGGCACATTTTATGGAGGACTGTTTACTGATCCTGGGAGAGTAACGTTAGACTAAAATGCCGGCAGTTCTGACTCACGTAAGTACGTTTTCTTTTATCATTTGCCACTGATGATTCAAACACGAGTTTTGAGCAGTGTAGAGTAGCACTTGTTGTTTGTCATTTCTCTGATCACAAATCAGACAGAGTTTTATGTTTACGCGGCGCGGCAACACGCGCGTAAAAGAAAGATAAGTCATTATAATCCGTAATTATGTCCCCACTGGATGCATCAAATGCCTCGTTTGTAATGGGTTTGAATGTTGTCTCGTCGCTCCCTAAAATCCGCGAAGGCAAGCTCCATATTAGGGGCGTAATATTTCCATCACACGCTTGAGGTATTCGGCCAATCACAACGCACTGGATAGCTGGCCAATCAGAGCACACCTTGCTTTTCAGACCGATGAGCTTTGTAAAAATCGACGCGCTTCAGAAAGGTGGGGCATAGAGGAGAAACAATAATGTACAGTATGTGGAACATAACGTGTTTTTTTAACCTTAAACCAAGTAAACACATTGCATTACACCAAATAAACAAAATAATATAATTTTTTAGCAACATCATATGACCCCTTTAAAACAGTTCTTCACAATAATAAGTTCTTCTAAACAATACTTATTGTATGTGTTTATTATTTGTATTCTTTGTTCTTATGTACTGAGAAATTATGACTGTTTTGCATTGCTTGAATAAGAAAAGATAATACCTGTTCTAATATTATACAACATGTGGTTCATTCCTAAATTTAGACTCAAGTTGGTTATATCAGGTTTTCGACAACAATAATTCTACACTGTAGACTGAGAGTTTAACTTACTTCATTCCATATTAATGTTTCTTTTATCTAAAGTTGTTCTGACTACAGCGTATTCCAAAATAATGATCATTGTAATACTGAAACAAACTGTAAAATGTTACATGACTCAATTCTATATATTGAATATATCAAATGTAACCCGTCCATTAAAATACAAACTTTTGACATGTTGGTAGATTGAAGATTTAAAAACAATGTTTTTGAATATACTTTTGGACACCTCTTTAACCCATTTATATAAGGGACTCTATAAGAGTATAAGACGATTAAAAAAAAAAAAACACCTTAAAAGAAGAACCCCTAACTACTGTATGTTGGTGACATTAGTCAAGGCCAATATCTCTGTAAGATAGAGATGAATAAAACCAATTACAAGAAATGAGATTGGAAAACAAAGCAGGTTTACAATAAAACCCAGAATGCCATGACAACAGACTGAGAGAGAGAAAGAGCTTTGTATTATTTCAGCATCTTGCTTCATTTGATTTCGAATTGATTGAACACTTTTCATCTGTAAACTGCCCTGTTTTATCTTTTTTTCTTCTTCTGGTGACCGTTTACTTTATGTTCTCTAAGAGGAAAAGTTTAAGCTTTGCATAACAGCACGTCTCATGTTACAGTATCCTGAGGATAAATCACTTAAGGCACAGCGTTCCTCGACAACACTTACATTTATTTCATTATGTGGAAGTCACGTTTGTGGAAGAGTATGACTGTCACAGAGTGAGATATACAACTTCATTTTTATGTTATTTATTTATGAGCATGTAATTATTGAAGCAGAATCAGTCATATTAATATTAAATATTCCAAAAATGCTGATCCCGCAAAGAGGTCATACATACAGTGCTTTGTGGAAATATACATCACATAATTAGCTGAAGTAAATGCATTTCTCCAAAACTGTAAAAAGGATGCTGACATTTACTAGCTTGTCTCGTTGCAAAAGTGCATTCACATGATCCAGCAGATGACGCCAGTCCTAGGGGGGAAAAATACAAGAATTTACTTATGGCACATACGAGAGCACAACTACCATCATCATCAACGACAACAAATATCATACTCAAAAATCACACAAACACTGGGAGCTTTGAGCTCAGACGCAGATTTAGCGCAGATTTAATTGCTTATCAAAACAAATCGGCGGGGGGACGGCGAGAAATAAACAGGGCTCGACCCACTGTATTACTAACTTCAATTTTTTACTTTTTTTGTTGCCTGGGGGGATGATGTGGAAGGCTACGGGTGTGGTGGTGGTGAGGTCTGATCAGTACGTGGTAGTTGAACTCAGGATCCCATCAATTCACAACAGGTGTGCCTACGGGTCGGGTGTGGTCTGCGGTGTAAACCTTAACTCCATAAGTCCAATAATACTAAATCGCATCCAAAATAAAAGTTTTTGTTTACCTAATATATATGTGTGTACTGTGTATAATTATGTATATATAAATATGGATAGGTATGGGGGGGTAGGGTGAATATAATATATATAATATTATCTCTATCATATATATATATATATATTATATATATATACATGACACACACATCATGAGTATATATTTAAGATCGATCGGTCTGTTGTGGTGGTTAATTTATTAAATATGTCTTTATCGGTCTAATTATATGACATTTAAATATATCATGTAATTATTTTCAATATATATACTGTGTGTATTTAAATATACATAATAAATAAACACAGTACACACACAAATATGTGACCCGGAGCACAAAGCAGTCTTAAGGGATAGTTCACCCAAAAATGGAAATTTGGTGTTTATCTGCTTACCCCAGGGCATCCAAGATGTAGGTGACTTTGTTTCTTCAGTAGAACACATATAATGATTTTTAACTTTAACCGTTGCAGTCTATTGGTCGTATAATGCATTGCAATGGTAACAAAATCTATGAGAGTAAAAAAAACATGCACAGACAAATCCAAATTAAACCATGTGGTTCGTGACGACACATTGATGTCCTAAGACACGAAACGATCAGTTTATGCCAGAAACCGAACAGTATTCATATAATTTTTTACCACTAATACACCACTATATCCAACTGTCTTTGAGCACGCGCACGGCTTCCGGTGCGTGAGGTGTGTACGCGCTCTGGCATAGTTTACGCAAGCGCCGGAAGTGATCTCTCGCGCGTATACGTCACTCATTGGTTACACAGTGCACAGTCATTGGTGGCTAATCAAAATGGTACTTACTTGCGCTTATCCGGATTGTTCAAACTGACTTCTGAGCCTGCTCGCCTGAAGTTATGGTTGATTGCTCTTCGGCTGGATATCAACACACTGTGACGAGTCGGCTGCCTCCCCCTAATTATCAGCATTACCCCGTCCCTTAATGGCCGCCCTTCGCCAGGCTCCCGACGTGAGTGGGTGTGTGAGAGAGGAGGGGCTCTGAAATAGCCAGGGCTGGCGGCGTGTGATGGGGCACACCTGAACCGAATGGAGCCTCATCGCCACCGCTGTTTAAATGCAGAGCGCGCCTCTCCTCGGGAGATCGGTCTCTTCCCCGTGCATGCACGCTGGTGTCCTCGTGGGTCCAGGAGGGGTGTGTGGAGGGACTCCCGTGCCGCCAGAGTCGTGAGCTGCCGGACCCGCAGTCCGGACGAGAACCGCACCCGTTACACGGCCGTCGGGCAAGGATGCTGGGCCGTCTAGTCCCTTCAAGCGCCGTGGGTGAGAGAAGGATGAAGCCGCTGAAAGAATCCGCCACCCCTTGTGCCCCGGACCGGAGAGGGGAGCGCATGTGGCCGCCGGACTCCGCCCCTTATCTGGACCCTTCCTTCCTTCCTGACCACTGCACGACGAGGACACCATATCCCCTGTTTATTTTGGACACTTGATTCCCTTTTTTCTGGACACTTTGTTTATTTTCTGTTAATAAACGGTGTCTGTCGTTTGTTAAACCACGACAACACACCCATTACACATAAACTATGCCAGAGCGTGTACACACCTCACGCACCGGATGCCGTGCTCGCGCTAAAGACAGTTGGACATAGTGGTGTATTAGAGGTAAAAAATTGTATAAATACTGTTTGGTTTCTGGCACAAAACCGATCGTTTCGTGTGTTAGGACATCAATGTGTCGTCACGAGCCGCAGGTTTAATTTGGATTTGTCTGTGCATGTTTTTTTTTTTTTGTTACCATTGCCATGCATTATACGACCGATAGACTGCAACGGTTAAAGTTAAAAATCATCATATGAGTTCTACTGAAGAAACAAAGTCACCTACATCTTGGATGCCCTGGGGGTAAGCAGATAAACATCACATTTTCCATTTTTGGGTGAAACTTCCTTCAGTCGCTGGGGTGTATTTGTAGCAATAACCAAAATACATTGTATGGGTCAAAATTATTTTTTTTCTTTTATGCCAAAAATCATTCATTGTTATTAAGTAAAGATCATGTTCCATTAGGGCTGCACGATTATGATAAAAATCATAATTGTCAATTATTCCCTTGAAATTGTAATTGCGATTACGATTATCACAATTTACATTGAATGATGTTTATACCATTGTTTGATGCAACTGCATGCCGTATTTTTATATGAAAATAAAAAAGCTGAAAACACTAACTGAAACACTTAAGCCCCTCAAATGTCCACTATACATCGGATTGTTTCTTCTTTAAATTATAAAAAAGTGAATGGTATTATAATGTTATACTAAAACTATAATTAAAATAATGGGAAAAACCTTTAAGATAACATGTAGAAAGAAAAAAACATCTCTTAAGCGTGCAGAATAACATAAGTGGACTCGGGCTTTGAACGATTATGTAATTGTGGCATCTGTAATTGTAATCGCGATTAGAAATTCGATTAATTGTGCAGCCCTATATGTTCCATGACTATATTTAGTAAATTTCCTACTGTACAATTTCAAACGTAATAACTGCTAGTACATATGCATCTGGCTAAGAACTTCATTTGGACATCTTTAAAGCCGATTTTCTCAATATTTTGATTGTTTTGCACCCTCAGATTCCAGATTTTCAAATAGTTGTTTCTCAGCCAAATATTGTCTGATCCTAACAAACCATACATCAATGGAAAGCTTATTTATTCAGCTTTCAGTTAATGACCATCATGATTTGGTTGTCCATGGTCACATATATTATGTGAACAAAAAACATTTAGTTCGTACGCGAT
Organism: Sinocyclocheilus anophthalmus; assembly: GCA_018155175.1. Classification (NCBI taxonomy): domain Eukaryota; kingdom Metazoa; phylum Chordata; class Actinopteri; order Cypriniformes; family Cyprinidae; genus Sinocyclocheilus; species Sinocyclocheilus anophthalmus. The sequence goes on from JADLZN010004787.1 coordinate 70,759, forward strand.
TAATCGCGATTAATCGTTTGACAGCACTACTTCATTCAGAACATTCCGTCCATTGTTTGATCTTAGTTTCTTTTTTACTCTCTAAACGCATCATCCCTAACGTTACCCTCAAAGTAAAAACAGATCAGGAAAACGCAATGATTCTCACGTTTATCTGGAAGTGGCACTCTTCGCTCTCTCAGCTTGTGCTCCACAGCACTGCGCCTGGGACAGCTCGGGGTCTTTCTTTAAAACTGTGGGGCGCAGCACGTCAATGTCCCGCTCCAGGTGACCGAGCAGCTCGCTGACGGTCTTCGGCGAGGCGTGGAAGTCGACGGAGAAGTATCCGCCGTGCGTGTGGCGAGAGTCGTGTTTGGAGATCTTGTAGGGCAGCCTGCGCTCGCCGAGGCTCTCCAGAGCCCTGACCACTGCGCCGCGCTCGAGCAGCGTCTCCACCGTGCGCCGCAGCACCGCCGCGGTCTCCGGCCTCTGCATCGCCTTCAGGATCACACACAGCTCATACCGCGGCATCTCCTGGCGCTGTCTGCACCGAGGCGCCACCGAGCTCAGGAAGAGTAAATGACCGTCAGTGGACAGCTGGCACAGAGGCGCATGTGTGTCTTCATCAAGGAGATACTGTGGTGGAGACACACGGGGAGTTTGATGCAGTGCGCCACCTACAGCATGGGAGTGTTACACTGCATACCTCCTGATGACCTTTTGTCAACTTACAGTCAAAACAACATTTATTCAGACACCTTCAACATTCCTCACATTACCACAGTTTATTCGCTATAGTTTAGAAGATGGTTATAAAATATGGTAAGGACTGTGCCAGAACAAAATCAGCTTGATAATGTCATAGCACTTTAATAGAAAGGCATTGTTTGGTTCAATCACCAAAATGATTCAGACAATATTTGATATGTGACAATATCTACACAACTATCAATACTTTGTTGGGCCACCCTTAGCACTGCTTCATTTAGTTCAGTCTGTGGTGTGAAACGGTCGCTTTATCAATTAAAAAAAAACTATGTCAGGTCAAAGTGTCTGAATCATTTTTGGTCCCAAATTTTTGATCAGTTTAGCTATTAACTATAGTGTCCTGCACCCACTAGTAAAAAAATCATATATATATATATAGGCATCCCTATGAAGCCTAATATATCATATTTTATACATGCATTTCTAAGGCCTCTTATCAAATTATGTTGAAATGTTAATATCAAATATCAGGGTTTTGAGGTATATTTAGGCTATTAATTATCATTGTATTACACTGTGTAAACCTTAAAACCACTTAGCTGTATACATAAAAATAAGCATTTAAATATGATCATATTGTCAACAGGGTGGACATTTTAAGCTTCAGCTAGCATATTAGCTTACAACAAACTGACTAGCTAAATATTTAGTCTGGTTGTTAAAGAGAATTTGGTATATTTAAAACTTACATATTTTGAAAATACTGTATTCAAATCACTTCTGGCATATTTTATGCCGACAGGGTGGACTTGTTAAGCTTTGGCAGAGCAAATAAGTCAACTCATATGAAGAAAATTTGTCAACCAACTTACTCACCTCAGCCGTTGATCTGTTGTTCTGGGGCACGTGTCAGCTCAACGTTGCAAACGTTCCCGCTACGGTTTCCGTTGGAAACGACATTTTCCTGGACACGGTGGTGCAAACGGGGTTTGATTTCTCTGGTTTGGATGGGTGTGTCAAACATGTCATACCCATCAGCATCAGCAATGTGTAAAACCCATTAAAGAGACAGTGCACAATCTGCAATTTTTAACCCCCCATCCAAATAAATTCACAAGAGCAAGTATATTGTTTGCACAGGGCTTATTCATAAAGGCAAAATACTGATAATAAGGGCACAATAAGATCTGGGTCTGTCTAAATATCTGTATAATTGCAATGTCGTTGGTCCAATCCTTTCCTCAGGAAGGTGTGCTAAATACTGATTAATGTTACATAAAAATACTATACATATTTATATATTTTGCTATTGTATTGTGGAGTGACACTTTCATAAACTTTTCTATACTCCTCTGATTATATAATGGTAAATATTACAATATCATAGCACAACAACAGCGAGCAGCAATAATGATACGCCTAATACTCACAATAAAAATAATAAAGTAATATAGATCATAACACAGTCTCGGAGATAAGAAGTGGATTATCCTTCACCTGAAATGCGAGGCACATGTTGGATCACAATAATTAAGAACCACAGTTTCCACAAATCTCTTCACTCGATTGGGATGTTCTCTTTTATTCTGGACGGCAAGGGCTGTGACTGTTACATCGAGCGTATTTTGCAGTATTAAACACGTATTTATACCGATTTCATCCGGCTCCGAAAGTTCTTCAAACAGAACACAAAGAATGGCCTTCTCAGCCGCCATAGCTGCAACTCTTGCTCATCAGAACAAGGTGTTCGACGCACCACCGTTTCCGTTTAAAAAAGTTTTGCACCGTTTTTGTCGGAGCTGAACGCAGCCCTGTTGTCACTAAAGTGGATGGCCTTTTCTTAAAGGGGCGGATTCCCCAATACGACAGGGTGGACAACCATTCAAGGGACATGGACAAACTCTTCTTTTTTATTAAACAAAAATATCGTTTTTATTACCAAATGATCAATACACTCAAATGGAGTAATCTCTAATTTAACAAAATATTAATAGGAGAGCAAAATGTTTACATGTTATGATTTGACAATATTCTACTATCATTCGAATGTAATGAGCAGTGCATGGGACATAGCAAAATAACCCGCACCTCTTACACAAAACTAAACACACAAAGTTTTTGTTATGATATACAAATTGCCTAATATAACACACCCCTTTCATAGTCATTTGTATGTTAAGTTATCATGGCAAATGAGTTATTTATGTACAGGACACCAAAAGGCACCCTACAGTGATATTGACCCACATATAAATAATACTTCCTGCACCAAATTGCTATTTTTTGTTCAGCTTGGGCCCCGCCCAAAAAAATGGAGGTGATTTTTATTCCCTCTGATTGTGTGCTCCTTATGTCACTATACGGCCTCAAAGCCTGATGTAAAATACATGCCACAAACAATAAAAAAACATATGAAATCGATTAAAAATCTGAAGTTTCAGTACAACTGCTTCCATATATTAAAAAAAAAAATAAGAATAGATTTTCACTATTTGTTTCAATTGGAAAACAAATTAAGATAAATTACACATAATCTATATATATATATATAGTGGGTTTAATAACATTAATCTCTGTACTTACCAAACAGACCGCAAATAAACAATATTAATATTTATTACTGCGTAATGCGCTCGTGTACGTAGTGTGACGCACTTACTGTGCGCCATTTTCAGCTCCCCATGTGACGGTGAAATAGCCAATCGCGCTCCTCCTCCTCCACACGAGTGAACGAAGATGGCGCAGGGCGGCACGGTCCCCAGCGATCTCTACCAGCATGTGTACTCGTTTCTCGTGGGAAATAAGTTCGCCAAAGCCGCGAAAGAGTTCTTAAAGCAGGCTAAAGTGGTAAGAGCCCTTTTACGTGTTTACTATAACCCCTCGCGTGCGCGGGAGCAGTAGAGCTGTAACGAGTCTATCGGCGCGCGGGGACACGTGTTTATGAGCTGCTGTGTAGCATGTGTTTAAATGCGCTTAATTCCTGCCGGGCTTTGTATCATTTTGACCCGTGTCCTTGCAGCTTAGTTTTTCCTCACACATTTTCGAATGAATTATTCATCATGATTCTTTTAAGATTGGCTTTTCAGCAGCATTAGTGCGGGTCTGTTGTCTTTATATTAAGAATAATACAATTATACAACAAAAGTTGAGAAACAAGACAATGCAAAGGGAGAACAAAGTCAACAAGACATCAAAAATGTCCAAATAACCTAAGTTAATGATTCACACACGTGTTGTGTAGCCATAGAAGTCTTAGCTTTTTGATTTGATTTTACCTCATGTAAACTCTCTCTCTCTATATACATATACAAAAAAAACATATATTATATATATATATATATAATATATACACACACACACACATCTCAAGTATGAATTCACAATTGTGTCTGTTTCATCTCATTAGAAACCTCAAGACCAAAATGAGGACAGTCTCCTGGACATCTTCAATTTTTGGGTGAAGTATGTACAAGCTGTGTCTTGTGATTGTTTGAATGGCAGCTGTAGGTCACTCTTGGTCATATACCTGTAGTTTGGCTGTCATTTCCACTGTTGGCTTGTGCTTACTACGATTTGCCCGCTCAAGGTCCCCAGAAACCAAAAAGCGCAAAGCGGTCACCAGTGGCCCTGCGGCGGTCAACGGCCCATCGGCCAAGAAAGCAAAGAAAGATGTGGTGAGTTCAAGTAGTGAGGACTCCAGCAGTGAAGAGGAAGCTGCAGCACCTGCCAAGAAAGCCGTACAAGGTACAGAGCTGTTTCTCTTATGCTCAGCTCACCGAGGCTGTATTTACTTGATCAAAAATACAATAAAATCAGTATTGTTGTAAAATATTAGGTAATGCTTTATTTTAAGGTGTCCTTGTTCCACATCTTATATGTACTGTTATGATAATAACAATAAAGTATGCATAATTACATGCAAGTAGCACTAAGACAAACCTAAATGTAAGTAATGTAGTAATAATATCTCGGTACTTGAATATATATACTAACAGCGACACCTTAAACCAGTGGAAACAAATTTATTACAATGTAAAATGTAGTCTTTTAATTATTTTAAAGCGGTCCCGTTCTTTTAAAAGATCATTATTTGGTGTCGCAGAAGTTAACATGCTTAGTTCAAAAAAACATTATTAAATTGTACAAGTGTAGGTCCTTATGCCGCCTTCTCAAAGAGTTTACAAAGCCTTTGACAATACCTCGGCAGTGCCTTCTGGCGGCCGGTTTGCTTGGCGCACCCCCGAGTGGAAGTCAGCTTCCCTACTCAGCGCCTTTCCCACCATTTCCCGATCGGCACGGGCCGAGTCCGTCCCTCCCTTCTCCGGTTGGCCCCTCAGGTCTCCTTTTCCCTTTCCTATCTTCTCCCCCTCCTTATTTCCCCCCCGCTTCCTGGCCTTTCACCCCCCCACGTGCTACTCTGTGCCTCGCCTGGATCTTTCCTTATTTTCACCCTTCCATCCTACTCTCAAGGTATGTTCCTTTTTTTTGGTTTTTTGGGTCGGTCTCTTGTGTGTACGTTTTGGCGTTGTTTATTTGTTTCTTCTTCTGCTTTTCCCATCTCGCTATTTGTTGATGCTGTTGGTGATCCCCTGCTGTTCCCTCAATTTATTCCCTCCCCGTCCCTTTTCAGTTGTGTTCCTGATACTTGTCTTTGTTTTGACCTTCGCTCCACACATGGCTTTCTGTTTGCTGTTTACTACTCGCTTCACCTTCCCCCACCTGAGTTTATGTATACCCTTGCTTTTTCGCGTATCCGACACACTCTTGTTGAGATTTGTCTTCTTTTCAGCCCCTTCCGTTTTGTGGTCGATCTTCTTTTTGCTTGGGGTACCCTTATTACAGCACGAGAGTAGCCTATGTTGCTACATCGCGTATTTCTCTCTTTGGCCTGGGGGTTCGTTGCAAAAGAGTATTCCGCTTGGCTGTGCTAGTCCGTAGGTACTCTTGGGCGTTGCGAGCGGTTCAACTTGTCTTCCCGAATCTACATCTGTCGGTTTTTGTCGATTGATGTATTTTGAGTTCTTTGCTCCCATGTTTCTTTGTTGTTGGTCATGAGTGTATTTTAGGTTATGTTATCTTTAATGATATACCAATGTTGAGAGCCAACTCAAGAGAAATGGAAAAGCACTGAATCGAGATCATATGACTCACCTTACTTTCAGAATACATGGTTGTATGCTTAGGTTCTGTCATGTGCACAGTGAATAATTCCGCATCAGACTGCTAATGTGTGTTTCCCCACCCCCCCCCCTAGTTGTCACATGACCCTTCAGAAATATTTAATATTTGCTAGCTGTGCGTGCTCAAGAAACATGTCTTAATGTCTTTTTAAACACATCCTCCTGAATCGCAATATTTATTTCTTTAAAAAAAATCTTACTGACTGCAAATTTTTGGCAGTAGGATATGTTGTTAACATCCATTAAGTATTTACTTGAGTAGGAATTAACTTGGTATTTGACAGCACCGAAGCTCCTCGCACCTCCAAGAGCGCAGCCGCCACTGTAGAAACCATGCTAAAAAGAGCAGCAGCTCGCAAGACTCCGCGACTCGGCGGATGAAGCTCAGGCTAAATAACTGGCAGCCAAGGTCCGGAGCCTGCATGACTGTTTACTGGTGAAGCGTGTGAGGCTATGACTCTGCCGAGGATGCTATTCCTAGAATCTAGGCGCCTGTTTGTTTGCCGATGCACATGAAGCCTGCAGACCTTTGCTGAAACTGCTGCGTCAGCCTGCGGAGCAGGCAGCCAGGAGAAAGACGACCAGTGTTCCAGCAGGAGGATGTCACGACATCTGAGGAGACGAGTCCGGCCAAAACTCCAGCAACAGGCTGACCTGAAGAGAGCAGCTGTCATCTGTCATGAGTGAAACAGCTTCACAGTCATTTCAGCCACACAGTATCATTATTTCTGTTACAAGTAGGGATGCACCGATACCACTTTTCGATACCGATACTTTTATTTTTGGTACGTGCCCTTGTCCCAGAGGGCACGCCTAGTGCTAGATAGGGGTACCGCGCCTACCGATACCAATATTTTTTTTGCATTTGTAAATTTTTTAAATATTGTGTACAGAAACCAAAAGGGTATGTATATTGTTAGTTGGTTAACTTAATTTATCAGATAGATAGTCAAACCTACATTTATTCAGACAACTTCAACATTTCACACATTATCACAGATTATTCGCTATAGTTTAGAAAATGGTAATAAAATATGACAAGAATTTAGAGTTAAACGGAGTCAGAACAAATTCAGCTTGATGTTAGATAACTTTGATAGAAAGGTTTGTAATGGATTACAATCAACCAAAAATATTCAGACAGCCTGTTAGTATGACAGTATTTCCACAACTATCAATACTTAGTTGGGCAACCCTTAGCCTTAATAACAGCCTGTAGTCTCCTGGGCATACTGTCACCCAGCTTCATGCAAACCTCAACATCAGTTTTTTTCCCAAACTCGGTCTGAATAATTTTGGTCCCAAATTTTTAATCAGTTTTACTGGTAGTATTCCTCTGCACTAGGAAGAATTTTGGGTATAATTTTCAAGTTTAGTTTATTTTGCTATCCCTCATCTTACTAAAGGAGCAATAGTGTCCATCCCGCCCGCCCCCAGCTCATGTAAAAAAAATATCAAAATGATTATATCTGGAATTCCGTGCGATGCCATTTGATGCACGTGAACTATCCCTTTAAGAATATACCATGTAAACAGAGATTTTTGATTACCTTAATCCGGCTAAAGTCATATTCGAAGTAAACAGAAATCGAATTAAGACATGTGGAGTGTCTATTTTAGTCGCATTACTGAAGTGCAGAATAGACATGTAAACACCTTAATCACATTATTACCGTTGTGTAGGACTTTAGCCGCATTTTGCGACAGGATACACATGGCATTGCTCAACCGTTTGACGGCAAATAAAAGTGCTTCAACACCACCATCGTCTGTATGCAAGTACAAATAATTAACTGCGCTTGAAGCTTTCATAAAATTGAAAATGAAACCCCCAAAACTGTACATGGCATCATCACGAAGACGAATTATGTTTATATGTGAAATTCCGGAGGGGACGACAAATGGGACGTAATGACGTGCGCCATTAATCGAACTATGTACTATAACATGTAAAACGAGAACATGAAAGGTATATTCTAAAAGCAACTCATGTACACACCATAATCATAATATTGGCTTATTTAGAATAAGGTAAATAATTAGATTACTGATGTCAATGTAAACGTAGTCAATGTTATCGCCCAGTAGGGGCCGCGAAAAGGGGCTGTTAAAATGTATTTTGTCTTTGAATCATACAAGAGATTCGTTCAAGAATGCTGATTCATCCAGTAATGGAACAAGTACATCTTGAGTGAGTCATTTAATCATTCATTCATAAATTGCATGCGATTTTGTTTAGTTGTCTAATGTTTTTTTCTTCAGAATCATTAGAGAACCACAACTTCCATTGGGGGGGAAAAAAACCCCTCAATTTATCCAGAATCATGCAGTTCTATTTTGCGCACAAACAGCTCTTAAAGAGTCCAGATTTTATGTAGCCTGTTGTTTTTTGTTCATGGTATTCAGCTGCAACTAAATGGTTTGCAAAAAAGAGAGACAGGATAAATGTTTGATATCATTATTTAATCACATGGGATCTAAACATGCAGCGAATCGATACAGCGTGGAACACGAGAATGATAAAATTCAAACGACACCCAACCCTAACTCACAGCACACATTCTGTGCAATGAAGCCTGCGGCAATTCTCTCTAGTGTGCGCACACGTGCCATGTGCGGGGAAAAACCAAGCTCAGATTTTAAAATAGAGAGTGCATTTTTAATACTCGCGTGACATGCACGTATGCAAATGACGTCAGAAGGCTATAATCGATTATGGTCTATTACTGCATCGATGCAGAATTGTCCATGTCCGCATGCATCGATGCAACGATTAATTTCGACACCACTAGAGTTAATATTTTCAGGTATAAATGTTCAAAGTAAGTTACATATTCAAAGTGGTGATCTGTGGTCTCCAGGAGCAAAGGCCAAGCCTGTGGCAGGGACCCCTAAACCAGCGTCCACTCCAGTGTCTGCAGCTCAGAAGAAGCAGGACAGTAGCAGCAGTGAGGACAGCTCAAGTGAATCAGAGGACGAGGCTCCAGCTAAGGTACTTTAGCGTACATATTATAACTCGCACGTAATCATGCTTTAGAATTCTATTGCAAATTGTAACCATAATAGAACCTGTTTTTTTTTTTTTTCAGAATAAAAAAATGTATTTGTTTGCCTGCTTAGTATTCACAATTTACAGTTAGTTCCTCTTACTTGATCACAGACAGCAGTAAAAACACCAGTCCCGGTGAAGACCCCTCCAGCTAAACCCGCGGCCCCTGCAGAATCCAGCAGTGAGGAGTCATCATCAGATGAGGAAGATGCACCTCCTACTAAGAAACCCAAGATTGGTATTACTACTTTTCTTTCACATCGGTCGATCTTAAAGGCACATTAAGAAATGGGATTTGCTGGCATATATCAGTGTTCCCAAACAACCAGTATTACGGTGATTTTGGACTTTATACTGAAAACTATCACCATGGGTGCGTCATTACGCTTTATTTACTGGATCAAGTGATCTCAACATAATTAAACTGCTTTTTTGGGACAAGAATGAGTCCTAAGCATGCCTCATTTGAACATGTTAAGAAATCTTAAAAGTGAGAGGACAAAAGTGAGTTTCTGAAAAAGAGGAGACAAACATGAAACTGAAGAGCATCTCTATTTACAGGACAATTCAACGCCGTCCCGCCCCCTGGAACACTGACCGCTCCAGCCAAAGCCCCTGGTAAGAGTTTGAAGTGTCCTGTATGAGTTACTACAGCAATAAGCCATGAGAAGCTGTGCATTACAGTGATGTTTAGTTAAGGGGTGTTATAATGGTTGCAATAATAATCTAAGTAAACCTTTATCCATAGATTTTTACAGACCTTCAATGATGTGAGGCAGCATGGTGCATTAATATAGAATTCAATTTTACATGTTTTTTACAATTTTAGCACTGATTAATTTGCATGTCTGGCCCCAAGATAGACTTATCCTTAAGAAAAACATAGTTGAAATGTTAACTTTCGGCTAATTTAAAGTTTAATATTTTAAAGTTAAGAACCCTTTACAGAGAAAACTATTTGCTCTGTTTTTTGCTACAATAATCAATCTTACAGTTACTCGTGTTCATTATGCTTTTTATACAAGCATGTAATATTAGGTTTACATATGAAATAGAGTTTTTTTTTTTTTTTTTTTAAACCAGCTGCCAAAGCTGCTCTGGCTAAAGCAGCCCCAGCTAAGAAAGCACCTAAAAAGGTCGCTCCTGCTCAGAAAAAGGACTCTTCGAGTTCAGATTCTTCAAGCTCAGAGGATGAAGCAGCAAAGCCAGCTGTCAAAGTCACACCGGCAAAAGCTGCATCTGCTAAATCTACACCTGCAAAAGTTGCTCAAGCTAAAATCACACCTGCTAAAGTCACCCCGGCTGCAGACAAGTCTTCATCTTCGAGCTCAGAAGACTCTGACGATGAGGAGGAGGCGGCCAAGAAACCGGCAGCTAAAGTTGTCCCTGTTAAACCTGCGCCAGCCAAGAAAACGCCAGCTAAAGTCAAGCCCGCTGCAAGAGAATCGTCATCATCTAGCTCCGAGTCGGAGGAAGACAAACCGGCCACAAAACCAACCCCAGCCAAGGCTGCTCCTGCTAAAGCTGCTCCTCAAAAGACAACCCCTGCTAAGAAAGACGATTCCTCAAGTTCAGGTCGGTTGTCATCACATCCATAAAGATACAGCGTTTGCATTTAATCGTTATTTACTTGCCTTCATGTCATTTGCAGCATGTATTATTGGCATATATGGAACACAAATAGAGATGTTTTGAAGAATCAGAATTCATGATGCTCTTTTTCCATACAAAGAAGTTTCTACAACTTCCAGGCCCAATTTTTCTGAAGCCCTAAGCTTTCTTTTTTGGAGCTTGGTAGCCCTAGTCATTTACATTTAGAAATATTGAGTGAATTCAGAGTTCTAGAGAAATTTGGTTGCTGTTTATCAAGATTGTATTAGCTTATAGATCTATTTTATCTCGCACCGATTCAGACAGCTCTGAGGATGAGGCACCTGCCAAACCAGCAGCAAAGTCCAAGCCTTCGAGCACTCCTAAACCTGCAGCCAAGCCCGCTGAATCCAGCTCTGACTCGGACAGCTCTTCAGATGAAGAACCTCAAAAGAAACCTGCCAGCAGACCGGTATCCAAACCTGCTACCCCAGCAAAACCTGCCCCAGCCAAACCAACTCCTGCAGCCAAACCGACCACTAAACCAGCGGCAAGCAGCTCCGACTCGGACAGCTCATCAGATGAGGAGCCACAAAAGAAAACCACCGCCACACCGGTATCCAAACATGGCACCCCAGCTAAACCTGCAGTTGCAGCTAAACCAGCCGATAGCAGTTCTGACTCTGAAACCGACAGCTCTGACTCCGAAGACGAGACTCCAGCTGCAAAGAAAGCTAAACCAGCAGCGGCTGCTACTACTAAGAGCCCTGCCCCTGCCTCCAAACCACCTGCTCCAGCAGCTGAGTCCAGCAGCAGTGATTCGGACAGCTCCAGTGAAGACGAGAAGAAGGTGAAGACTGTGAAGACGCCCAAAGCAGCAGCTAAGCCGGCCGTGACTCCAGTTAGTGCGAAGAAAGCCAAGAGCAGGAGCTCTGAATCTGACAGCTCAGACTCTGAGACTGAGGCTAAGAAGACTCCCGCCAAGCCTGCAGTCACCAACGGAAAGGCTGCTACAACAAAAACCCCCACCTCTGCAGCAAAAACGCCGGCTAAAAAGACAGCAGAGTCTTCATCCTCGAGTGACAGCGGTTCTGATGAAGAAGAGTCGCCTAAAACACCAGCTGCGAAAACGCCACCTGCTACAAAAGCACAGGCTGCTAAGGCCAAAGCAGACAGCAGCTCGTCTGAGGACTCTTCATCGGAGGAAGAGGAAACGACGGCCAAGACTCCCGCCACAACAAACGGTATTTGCAGGACTCAATATATCTGATAGCAAGGTGTTTTGTGTTACTGGTTCACAAGCCCGTTTTTATTACTTTGAATGTGTTATGTAAACGCTTAAAATCGAACCTGTCAAATTTCGCCTGTGATGCTCCAAGAGACGGTAAAGCACCACTCAGCGCTTTATGCTTGATAAAGGGCAGCGCAGTCTTGAGACTTAAGTTTAACTTGTCATGTTATTGTAAAAAAACATGACTTTTATGTGTGAGACGTCACGTGCAAATATTATGGTCAGTTTTATAAATACTACTTTGGTATTGAGTTATTTGCACTCCAGGTTCTTATGGTTTTATCTGACGTCTTGGATAAAAATTGGTAGCACACCTATGATGATTTGAATTGCTGCTTATGTAGGATGCTCGGTTTGGAATTGAGCCATAAAAGCCACCCATCCAAACAAATGTCATATTGTGGCAGGTCAAGTCCACACACTCAGATCAGCTTGGAAAGAGGGCATTTGTTCCATCGATGCCTCACATCAGTGTTAAACTGTGATTATTTATCAATCTTCTAACGCCTTTTTAGCCTTCAGGCACCATTGAACCACATCCCATGGTGTTTTCGCGCTTCTCTCCTCTGATCGCAGGAACAAAGAGCAAAAAAACCAAGGCGCGCAAAGAGGAAGAAAACGACAACCACCCTTTTTAAGAATACAAAAATCAACCACATCCACCCCTCAGACTTTTCCCAGAACCAAACCAGAAGGTAAAAGGGCTGTGATTCGTGGAGCATGCTTGTGTGATGTTGGCTCTTGCTCCGTGCCATAGTCAAACAAACCCAGGGGTCAAATTGGGAATATGTGGGCGCGGTCTGGTTCCGGCTAGACATGACCGGGAAATAACACTGAAGTCGATAGGATAGTATTTGTGATCCTGCTTTGATACAAGCAGCAATGGTGCTCTACATCCCTTAAGTGTTTCGTAAAGGGATTAGTCACCCAAAACTGAAAATTACTCGTTTAATCGCCCATGTTGTTCCAACCCCAAAATTATTTAGTTTATTTTTGAAAACAAATTCAATGTTTAATGAATCCGAGTGCTGCGGGTCCCCCCATTGAAATCTCACGTAAAAAAAACTGACGCCTCACACAAGTTAAACAATAAAAATAAATAAAAAAATTACAAGAAGCTAATTTTGTCTATGTAAAAAGGTATAGCATTATAAGCTTGGCACCTCAGAGAAAACCCAGCTACAACATAAAAATCGGAGGCAGTGCATCGGCCCCTATAAAAATCTCTTAATCCACTCACATTTGGCTTATGCATGCCGGCCCCGTAAGGTATGTCGTTTTTTTTCTGTTGTGTGACTTCTAAAGGAAAGCAATGCTCCTTTTCGTAGAGTAAGAGACGAGGAAATTGAGATGGACCCCCGCCTGGCAGACAATTCATTCGACGCAAAGGTAAGATGATAAACATGAATGCATACTAGGTGTTGCACGGACTAGTTCAGTGCTCTGCCATGACGCTTTAAGCTTGACGTCGACTAGTCGCTGGTCCTATAGAGGGAGAAACAGGATAAAGAAATCTTTGAACTCCCACTTTTACGCTCTGTTTCCAAACAGTTAAAATGCCGAACCAGTATAATGCCTCCCTCTGAAAGCGCCCAAAGACATGGATTTCTATTAGATGCTGAAATTTGAACGGGGCGAAATGCATGTTTTTTAAAAAGCTTATTGTACAGGTTTACAGGTATCCGCCCGTTCGAACTCTAATGCGATTGTAACTGTAGAGCACACCCATAGGCTACAAAAGTAGCGCATACATCACACACACAGAATCATTCAGCGCGGAAATGTATCGTCAACACTGTTCTGTGATTTTTCAGTAAAGTAGATTAGAAACGGAATAGTTCAAGAATATATTCTTAACTAAAGTCTACAGCTGCACTAATAGAGGTAGAGACAGCAGGTAGAAGTAATTAACACAAGGTAATCGCTCCTCATACTGGCGTTCAATTAATGCTATCTTAAATGTAAAGCTTCTCAGCTACCGCTTGATCATAATTTCATATGATTTTATCTGTATATGATTTAGAATGAGCAGAAATCTGTGAGAATTATAACGACCCAAAGACAAAACAACTGATAAAAGAGTTGTTATAGGAGCAACAGCCGTGTGGGCATCGCTGTGTCATATGCCATAGCTGTGCGCAAGGTTTTTGTCACAGCTCCAGACTTATTTGTTCGTTAATGACGTCATCAGTGACTAGTCGATTTCGACTCGACTTTCATCACATAAAAGCTGATTTTTAAAAAATCAGAAGTCGTTCAACCTCTAATGCATACTAGGTCAACGTTTACTGTAAGGAGTTTTTGTGCACGTATAGTGCTTTAATTCGTTCGACTCTTGTTACTTCTAGATGGGAGCCAACGGTGACTGGGGCCAGAAGGCCAACAGCGTGCTTAAATTTACTAAGGGCAAATCTTTCCGGCATGAGAAGACCAAGAAGAAGCGTGGCAGTTATAGAGGCGGCGCAATCTCCACCTCGGTGAACTCCATTAAGTTTGACAGTGACTGAGATCAATCTCAAATTAAGAACCTCTGAACTCTCCATGTCTGTCTGTCTGTCCCATTTGTCGCTACATCAGCTCTAGCAAGCACTGTTTTGACCCATCTAGCCTCTGTTCCTGACATGGGCCGGCATTGACTGAAGAAAGCACGAATAGAGGGGGTTGAGGTGTATGGCGTATGTTTTTTTTTATTTACTCAATCTTTCAAGCAGTTAGACACGGTGACCACATGGTGGCACCAATTCATTGTGTTTAGGCCTTTTGATTAGCTTATATGTAAAATGTTTTTGGCTTCACTGTAAAATGTTTCTTAAAGTTGGCATGACAAATTATGGGCATCTGTTCTAACAGGTAATTGTTAATATACTAGAAATGACGGAGTGATTTTCTTTTTTATTATTCTTATACGTCAAAGAAATGTCATCGTAATGGTTGCGTTAACATTTTATGAGCCTATCCATGCATCTTGAGCCTGGTGGTCTGTCTGATTTGAAGAAGCAGTGTAGTTAATGACTCCGCCCACTTCTGTTTGACAGACACTGGAAGACCACCCTTAAAATAGCACATGAATCATCCTCATTCGGTTTTAGTTTTAATCTTTTATGGCTTCATATGTTACGCAGGATTTTGTAATTTGGTGTCCTTTATGATCAGTCTTGTAACCGTAATTAAAACTCGGACTGAAACTCAACCGTTTGTCTGTTTTTGACCAAACAAGTTTAATCCATATTTATGAAATCTTATGAAACAATATGCCAGGAGTAACAAGTTAACCAGTCTACAGGTTTACTCGCGGAACTCTTCTTTCAGATGAAGCCTGTTTTGAGTATTTACAATTGAGCATTCAAAAGATTGTCAAAGGTAGGATGCGGTAAAAGGGATGAGGTCTGTCTATACTGATAATAATTTCAAAATGTACAAGGTTCCTTTGACAATACAATTAAGATTATGTATGTTAACAGTTAATACATTAGGGTGTCATGAAAAAACAACTTTTTTTAATGTTAATTTCTACTGTTGGCTGTTTTAATTTCATGTATGAATTAATGAAGTTGTATGTTTATACAATTTGAACATGCATAACTCATTCACAATTTTATAAAAAAAAGTTAACACAAGGTATGAAATATCAATGGACAAATCTTTTTAATGTTAATTTCTCCTATTTGATTTTTTAAAATTTCATGTATGAATTAGTGCTTTTTAACTACTTTAAGGGCATTTTTATACTTATTATTATTGATTGTTTGTGATACCCAAATGCATTAATGAATTGAACCTTATTGTGAAGTGTTGCTTTTCATGCTGTTGGAGTATAGTATTCTCTCCAGACAAACAAAAAGGTAATGGGACGAATAATTCATGAAAAGTACTCCGAAGCCTGCTTAGATCTGCTGCCGATTGCATAAACCGTATGGAATGGTTTCACCAGTTCTCTAATTTCTCGCCCATCAAGTTTTGATTGCATGTAGTGTTTTCTGCTTTGTCAGTTACATTAAAAACTTGGTACAGTCTAATTTGAATCCTAAACATCAGACTAGTTTTTATGAAACAAAGCTGGCTGTTGTATGCTCTCAACCGTCCAGAAGCAAGACTTGACATTAAAGGTAAAGTTCCTGCGGACTTTTTGTTTTGGACATTGTGTACATTGACTTAAACAATTCCACGACATGAATGTAGAGAACTGAAGGACCACATCACTGCACAGAATCAAGCGAACAACTTCAGGTAATCTTGTGAACCAACAACGGAAGTGAATAAAACTGTACTCATCCGACTGGCGCTAGAGAATGGCTCAAAAGGGAGTCGGTACCAGAGCACTCCCCATGTAAACATGAACAACTTTCTTACAGCAGAAAAATGTTTACAGCCCGGGTACCAAAATTTTTTTTGTGATTTGGTATATAGAGCGATATTTTGCCCTTCATGACAAGCTGTGAGAGGCGCCACTGTTTTCCACCCCCTCCACACTCCGTGCAATTTTTTTATAACTCATCCCGTTTCTACAATTATATTAAGCCTCTAAGTTCTGGCCCATAATTAAGGGTGTGACAACCTGACGTGACAGGGGATTAACTACCGCGGTCCCGGCGTCGAGCTTTAGCGTGGGCATGGTTTCACGCAACAGCTCCCCTCTTTACCATTTTCGTTACTCTCGGGCAGGAGCAGGACAAGATGGTGATGGCTGGCTCCGCACACTTTGAGTTCAAAACCGCTATCCAGAAACCCTACGGGAGTCACGACACTATGTCATGTTTTCTATACAGTCTTATGGCCCCCAGCCCATCATGTATAATTAGAAAAAGGACAGTTCACAGTCAAACCAGATTCATCCAGACAGCTCTGCTGTGAGCTTGAATAAAGTGCATTGTTTATAAGAGATCTATTGAACGATGGTGACAGCAAACATTTTCATGCCATGCTGTGAAAAGAGGCTACTAGGTATGTGAATTGACAGGTGGCCAGGCCCTTTGACCTACTCGGAAGTAGGCTCTGCATTTATCCCATCAAGTGCACACAGACACACACCCCCCGCGAACACAAACTGGAGAACCAGCTGAGCAGCCATTTTTTGCTGCTGAGCCCGGGGAGCAGTTGGGGGTTCCGGTTGCCTTGCTAAGTAGTGGTATGAAGGTGCAGAGAGAACACTGTAAACTGCACACTACCCCCACTACAATCCCTGCGGTATTGAGATTTCAAACCTGCAACCTTTGTGTTACGGGCCTCGACTCTAGAACCATGAGCCACGGACGAGGTCCGTACATGAGCACGATGAAGGGCATCGTTAACGTTATGCAGCAGAGAGCAAATTGGTATAATTCACTCAGATAAAGGTACTGCTCGCCCCCGGGTATGGATTGTCTAAAATGCTGCTCAATACTTGCAGCCAAAGTGAAATTCAATTTATAATACCTTAAAATCAACACTAAACTCACCTCTTAAGTGTATTTTGAATACTGTCCTCGTACCTTCATTGTTATAAAAATATGCAGTCTTTACAGTGATGGTTGAACTAAACATGGTTAAAGATACGAATATATCTATAATATACTATTATACACTACTGTGCAAAACAAGGTCTAGGGCATTTACTGATTTTCGCCAAAATGGTTTTAACCCAGTTATTTACTGTGTATTAATTATATGAAAATCTCTGACTTGCCTGACGCCACATGTAAATTAGTTGTAAAATGTCTGATACAACATGTTTAGTGTTCCACTTTTCACATTATAAGCAGCCTACGGCCTAATGAAGAACACCCAACGACGCTAAGTGACTATGATTATCTTGAATAACCAAAGTGTTTAGGTGACATTGGGTTTTGGACACGTTTCTGTGTTCAGTATGATATATTGTATAGCTTTTGCTACAGTACGCAAGAACATTCACCTTTTTGTGACCCAGCCTGGGAGGGTTGAAGCCTTACATCAACCCCATTAACAAACCCCATTGATATTTCATTAAATAGACATGTAAAAACACAGAATGTAACCAATGTTTTAATATTATCATTCTTAGTGAACAAGCCATGTAACAACGATGTTTTCAAAATATTAATGCAGCTTAAAACTAACATGAAAATTGCTTGTTGTCGCTGGATGCTAATAAATCCGTTCTGAAGTGGAGACTTGAGACGCACTTGACAACAGGAGTGAAAAATAAGCAGCTTTTTGATGAAGAAGTGATGGTGAGTGTTTTAAAATCAAAGCTGAATATCATATGAATTATCTGAGTAAGTCCTAACATTCATTTCAGACCAATGGCACTTGATGATGACCTCTCGCTGTTGTTTTCACACGCTTCAGACACATACTAGTTTATGTAGAATTGTGCATTCAACTCCAAAACTGGCCGACTGCAAGAAATAAATACAAGATAGTGAGCTCTGCCTGGATGTTGAGTAGAGTTGCAGGAGGGCCCGAGGATGAACTGTAGTCATCGTAGCATGCGTTATCAGATGTGCCTTCCAAAGGAGTTCATCCCTTAATGATTAATTAGACTCCATATGGAGCGTAACATTAACGGACGGGCGGCCGTCTCAGCCGTTACTGCTGTTTCGGCATGGCAAAGTCCCAGGCAGTGTCCTGGGCACACTTCCACATGGCACGCACCAGCCGGGTGAAACCCATATCCTTGGGCTTCTCCAGCCCACGCATCAGCCGCTGTTTCATGATGGCGATAAACTCCTTATTACTCAGCTCCCCATTTCCTAAAAAGAAGAGCAAATTAAATAGAGTACGTGAGAGAGAGAAATATGAGGGAAACCTTATCGTAAGCATACGTTATCACCACCCAAGCAGAATTTAACCAGTACTGATGCAGAAGGTCTGGCGTTTGCTATGTAAACCTGGACTAGTTCAACAATACATCCCCAAAACTACAAATTTCGCATAAATAGGCACCATGCAAAAAATAAACAGAAAAAAAAAAAAAAATCAAGACAAGATTGTAAACCCTGTTTAATGTTCTAATTCAATACATAAATAAATTAACCACATAAAAATAATTAATAAGTAATACCAAATTGCCTATATTCAGACTAAATATCACCTGTGAGTGGACCACTATTATTATCCTTATCACAAACAAAGACTAAAAAAACTACTGAAATAAAAATAAAATTAGTTACTAAAACTGCAAATGTTCACAAAAATATGAATGAAAACTCAAATAATTATGATACAGTACAAATCATTTACAACATTGTCGATAAATGGCACCATGCACGAACAAAAAAAAAAAAAGAAAAAAAAAAAAAAAGAGAAATGAAAACGAACCGGACCTTGGAAAATATTTAATGTTTGAAGATGCTTAAATTAATTAATTAAATTAAATGAATAAAATTTGCCTATATTCATGACTAAACAAATAACTGAAAATGTGGACCACTATTATTATCATTAATACCACTATTATCATGACAATTCAAAATGAAAAAAAATATTTTTATTTGTTTTCTTATTCTGAATGTGTCAAGACTGACTTTAGACTATCTGTATATTCAGTATAACAAAACCAAACACAACCAAACACAACAAAACTGAAAACAACACAGAATCATACAAAACAACATAAAACAAAACAAGGGGCTTGTTTCATAAAACAAGTTTACCAAAAAAAAACAGGTTTATTTCAGTTTAGCTTGATTATTTTGAACCAATATCAAATGACATAAGGGGGTGGGGGGGTTTATGTAACCATGACCAGAACACAAAACAAACACCAAACCACACATAAATTAGAACAAAAACAACACAGAATAAACAAAACAAATAAAAACCAGGAACACACACACAAAACCTCACCAATACAGAAGTAGCAGCTGTCTGATACATTTCAATATCAAAACAAATCGATTTATCGAGGCTCCAGTGTTCTGCGTTTGCGGACGGATACGTTTTCGACAGGGACGAGTGTTGTAAAAGGTACTACGACGCCAAAAAGTCTAGGTTGCCATCTCTATAAAAAAAGTGCCTCACTGTGTGTCCTTGCGACCACGTAGCGCTGAGGGGCCTATCAATCTGATAAATCTGATCGATGTTAACTTGAAATCAGTAAAGTCCTATAAATCTGCTATATTGGTACTAGCATCTAACAGTCCATCAGTCTGTAGCAACCAGTGCCAATCAGTCAAATAAATTTATGATACTGCTGCTTTCCAGATGACAAAGGGACCTGATAAACCCTACAGATCTTCCCCTTTCCGTCAGAGTCGAAGAGTGCAAACACCACGTCACACACGTGGTCAGACAGCTCTACCTTGGCCACGGTTCGGGCCACCTGCTTCATGGTGGCTGTGGAGAGAGTAGACTGATGAATGAAGAGTGCTGATCAATACTGGACATTCATTCTCATCTCACAGACAGGACAAGAAAACGGAAGAGGAGGGAGAACCGACTGCAAGCTAAAGATGATGTCTAGTAGGTGCTGGTGTGTCCTCAGTAAACTACTCTGGTCATGTGACAGTTTGCACTATACATGTAACATTGTCCTTGAGAGGGGGAAAAAAAATTACTAATTCCATACAAAACGTCTTCAGGTTGCAGATCACACCGGCCAATGCTCACATTCCATTCAAAACACTTCATACGAATAATGTCATTGTTATTGATACATTTTTTTTTTTTTAAATAATTAATTAAATATGCTAAATGCAGTTAATTTTTTCTACACGGTTCATTTAAAAAAAATCGTGTTATTACATTATAACTCAACCATACTTCCTTTCTTCCAAACTCCACCCTCCATGTCAGTGAATTTGCAAAATGATTGACAGACGGTTTCTTATACAAGCCTGGGCTGCTCCTCTGACCCTTTTTTTCTCCCCGTTGACAGAGTGATAGCTCATGACACCTATTTCAGTGATATCCGTCAGGAAGTGGGACATTTTAGCTCTATTCCAAAACCTGAGCTGCCTCCATAAGCAGCATTTTAAGGTATCATAGACAAGCCCAAGACAGTCCAAAACATTGCCCATTTAATTATTCTGCCTAGAATACCTTGCTTTAGCAATAATTCTAAGGCAGCATTTTATGTACCATTCGCCAAAAAGACAATCGCAAAATGCCCAATTTTTTTTAATGCAAAAAGGCTAAATTATAAATATACAGTTATTTAAAATAATTAAATCCAGTGTTGTTGTTATTAACGAAAAACTAAAACTAACTTAACATTTTTTGAAATTTTTGAAATGCTACCTTGACAAGTAACTGAAAATAAGTACTAAAAATGACTAAAACTGAAATAAAAATAAAGCAAAATAAAAATATATTCAAAGAACAATCGAAAAAATGAGCAAAAAAGCACAAAATTACTGTTAAAAATGAAAAATAAAACAAAATATGATTAACAAAATCCCGAGCTAATCTCACAAATATAATACACGGAGGTGGCCCAAATGATTAGAACACGAGTGTTTTCAGCACCTAAAAAATGGTTTAAGTAAGGCTCTAGTTCTACTTGGCTGTAGTGGGTCAGTAGGAAATATCAGTTTAATCAATCATTTATTTATTTAATCATTATTGGCCATTAATTGTAATAATCCAGTGAGCTTTTTGTCTAACAGCAGCCAGTGCTCCACACAGAGATCTGATCTGATCCTCATCAGTCTGTCTGGAATGACACGAAGAAACAGAACAAACTGAGACAGACTCGATCCAGAAGAACTGTGCCAACGTCTCCAAGATGCTTCAAGATGCTAGGCATAGAAACAAAACTACGTGTTATCTTCTAAACAAAATAATCTTGTACAATACCTTCAACGACAACCTCAAGACAACCTATTATTATGAACAATTCTGTTTATAACTATGAATATATGTTGTTCTGCACATCTCTTATAGCGAAAGAGTGAGAAAAGTGCCTGTTGGGAACATAAGAGAAGGTCATTAGTGGTCACAGGAAACCAGACAAGCCAAAAAGCATCCATCACAGTCAGTGTCAGAGCAGCCGGCCTTCCAGACTTCCAGAATACAGACGAGAAAGAGAGCGATTCCGAAGATGACAAGCTGATAAAAAGCCTCTTTTGTCTTCATGAGGATCAGTGATTCCCAGTTTCTGGGTGTTATGGGCTAGACGGTCAGAGAAATGAAAGAGAGACACGGAGTTATCATCCTACGCCGAGAGGAATCAATTGTGAGATAAGATCTGTGTGGAAGTGTGCGGATGTTCGGAAGGCCAGTACTGGATGTTTATTTTACCTCAGATCACCAACCGTCACTAACAACTAATGATTTCTGACTGCTTTTGGAAGCGTGTCCGCATCTTTACACTCTATTGATAACTTGAGCCATTTGTGCAGCCTTTGGAACGATAAACTGGGTAAAAAAAGAAACCCAAGACTCATTCTGAAGCAGGTACCTAAACCATATCTAGAGACCAGAATATATTACAGAGACTTGGGGTTGGATTTTTTATTTTCATTTATTAGTTTTTCTTCAACCAGCTGGCAATAGATCGCAACGTTCAGGTCCTGGAGGTAA